>PISX010034639.1:0-13784 GCA_004024625.1 Mellivora capensis
CTGTACCCCAATGTTTATAGCAGCAATGGCCACGGTCGCCAAACTGTGGAAAGAACCAAGATGCCCTTCAACAGACGAATGGATAAAGAAGATGTGGTCCATATACACTATGGAGTATTATGCCTCCATCAGAAAGGATGAATACCAGACTTTTGTAGCAACATGGACGGGACTGGAAGAGATTATGCTGAGTGAACTAAGTCAAGCAGAGAGAGTCAACTATCATATGGTTTCACTTATTTGCAGAGCATAACAAATAACACGGAGGACATGGGGAGATGGAGAGGAGAAGGGAGTTGAGGGAAATTGGGGGGGAGATGAACCATGAGAGACTATGGACTCTGAAAAACAACCTGGGGGTTTTGAAGGGGCGGGGGGTGGGAGGTTGGGGGAGCCAGGTGTTGGGTATTGTGGAGGGCACGCATTGCATGGAGCACTGGGTGTGGTGTAAAACTATGAACTCTCTTACGCTGAAAAGAAATAAAAAAAAATAAAGCGTTTGCATCTTGTTTTACAGTCTCCTCATGTCATTTGTATTTGGAATACTTCTAACCAATGTTCATTTCACTGCATTTAGGCCTGAGATCCATTCTCCTTGTCACCTTTTAACACTTGGTAGTAGAAATTAATTTATCAGTTTAGCTAGCTGTCTTCCAGAAGAAAGCAACGTCCTGAGAGAGAGATAATGTAACAAGTCTGTAAAAGCTCTGAGAATGGCCTATAACCATCCATTAGCAGGGCAGCTGCTAGTTCATGCAGCAACTTTGTGTGAATTAGCAACCGTCACTCTTACACTCTTCCCCACCTCTTAAACCTGAAACAGTCCCAGCTCTTTAAGCAAATGGTTTAGTGAGTAGACTACACCTTTCTGCAAACTAACAAGAGATGCCCTTCTTTTACAGAGGTGCGGTTTGAAACCAGGGCAGGTAGGACAAGTGGAATGGGGGCTGAATTTCAACCCTTATGCTCTCCACTGGACCCTCTTATGCAGTGGATAACCGGCAACACTGCACATGACGGGTTCTGTCTGTGAAGGTAGAAACGAACACCAATAGATAGAATAAAGCCACTGTCAAATTCCCCTACATCAATATTGCTAACGTTGGTTTGGGGCACAAAATTTAGTTCTCATCTTAATTTCTTGAAATTACATCTATGCTTCCAGAGAAGTTTCTCTATGAAGGATTTATCTTAAGGAAATTTATAGAGACATTAATTTCATATAAAATGGATGAACTGATTTTGAGTTCAAAACAACTATCCAGAAAAAATCCTTCAAGACATTAAAAGGAAAAAAAAGGAGAGGAGGATAGTAGTTAATTTAATAGAACCAGACTGTCCTGTCTGAGCAACATATCTCTTATAATTTATATGGCAAATGACTGGAATGGAAGAGATGGTCCCTTCTAGTGGACTCAGTGGTTCAAACCATGGGCTCTTGAGTCAAACTACCTGTATTCCTAACTGGTCTGTGCCACTTTATAGTGTGTATAGTTGAGCAAGTCATTTGATCTCTATTTCTCATCTCCTCATGAGTCAAATGAGCATAATAGTAACAATATGTTATATTTTTGTTGTGATAATGAGATGAAATAATAATGTAAACTGTTGAGTACACTGTCTGGCATATGGTTAGCATGTAATAACTTAGTTATTAATATTAAGCAGCAGTTTTTATAGAAGTACAGATTGTTTGACTTGGAATAGGACTCAGAGAAATTTAGTCTACTTCCCTATATGTAGATTGAATGGAATTACAGATAATCTGAATGTCTGAACCAGAAAAACTCCAACTGTATAGGAAACTATGAAAAGAGATTTACCCTAAGTCACTCAGGAGAACTAAACTTTCCTGCCCAAGACCCAACCAAATGTGTCTGCCACTATGTAGTTCTGAACTGGAATTGCAGATTTGTAGGGCATATGAAAATGTTTATTTAAAATCTATAAGCCAATGGGTCTATTCTTCTTTCCCTCTAACTCCTTACATGGAACTCCCTTCATTCTCTGAAGGATGCCACAACCAATAATGACTTAGTGATTTCACTAACCCAGAGGTGAATAGCAAAGAAAATGTGGGGCTTGAGGTCCAGAGTCTTGAATTCTAGTCCTGATTTTCTTAATTAACCTACTGTGAGATTGGGGCAAGCACTTGCCCATTTAGAGTTTCAGTTTCCTCTTATGAAAAATGTGGATAAAAATAGCTGTCCTGTTTTCTTGACAGAATTCTTGGAAAACTGAATGAAATAATGTATGTTCATGACAAATGCTATCCAAATGTTGATTGATATTTTTATTGATTGTATCATGTTAAATCTGGTTGTTTATGACATTTCTCAGAATGTATTATTTAAAGTGCCTTCATTGGAAGGAGGGAGGAGGTAGTTGATTTGTTTTTGCAATTATATAAACTCCTTAATTTGGAGGAACTATGTTTGATTTTCTCACTGGCTGTATCAGTTACTGGAGATGTATGTTTCCAGTGTTTGTGGGAGATCACTAAAGTCTAGTCTCTCTTTATATGGTCTTCATAAAAATTTTGGATTCTGAAGCCCAGGGATAAAAATACTTTGTTGCAAATATGTGTAAAGATATTTCTTACATATAATCATGGTTAACATGTTGGAATATTTTCTTCACATGTGTTTTATTCCTAACTTATATGTCTATATGTTTACCTAGATATCATTTCATTTTTACAAGAGTTGGATTATGCTATTATCATATTTTGTCATTTCCTTTGCTCATTGAATGGATTTGAATACATTTTCATTTGAGTACAAAAGATTGGCTTTTAACAATGGCATAGTATTCCATTTCAGTGACACAGAATTCCATAGTATTCCATAGTCCCTTGTTGATTTATATTTAGGTTGTTTCCAACTTTTCATGATGTTAAACAATTCTGCAACTGGAGATTACTTTGTGTTATTCCTTTCTGTGTGTACGTGTGTGTGTGTGTGTGCGTGTTTCTGCAATTATCCTAGTATCTATAGGATAAATCCCTATACAATTTTTGGTCAAAAGGTGTGGACATTTCAAATTCTGATAGAGACTTGCATTTTAGCCGTAGTCCAATTTTCAGTCAGTGAGAGAACTGGATTCCACACACATTATTTAATCTATGCATCTAATAGGTAAAAATATCATTGTTCTTTTAAATTGAAATTAAATAGATGAGCTAGGCATCTCTTCCTATATTTAATTGCTATTTCTACTTCTTCTATCAAGTTTCTGTTTCTGTCCTTTGTCCATTTATCTTTAAAAGTATTAATCTTGGGGCTACTGGGTGGCTTAGTGGGTTAAAGCCTCTGCCTTCAGCTCAGGTCATGATCTCAGGGTCCTGGGATCTAGTCCTGCATCGGGCTCTCTGCTCACTGGGGGGCCTGCTTCCTTCTCACTCTCTGCCTACTCGTGATCTCTGTCTGTCAAATAAATAAGTAAACTCTTTAAAAATACATTAAAAATATTAATCTTATTTGTTATATAAATTGCAAACATGCTAAAACCAAAAAGAGGACCTGTCCATGTGAGAGAAGAGTGACCCAGACCCAAAGTGACCCAAAATAAAAAGACATGGGTTGTAAGCTCCATTTAGACACTAAATTGCTGTGCAATCTTGGACAAATCAATTAACTTTTCTGTGCTGCATTTTCCTCAACTCCAAAATGGAGTAATAATGACCATTTTATTCTCTATAGCTTATGACGTTTCTGTAAAGTTCAAAAGAAATCTTTTACAAATACTTTGTAAACAGAGGAGCCCTATGAATGTATAAAGTAATATTGAAAAATAAGGTAGACAGCCTGAAAACTAACAGAATAAACAGAAAAATACAATTAAGCCTTTAAAAACATAATATTTTTAAAATATTACTTAGGGGGAGCCTGAGTGGCACAGTTGGTTAAGTGTCCAACTCTTGGTTTCAGCTCAGGTCATGATCTCAATGTCATGAAATCAAGTCCTATATTGGACTCTTTGCCCGGCAGGGATTTTGTTTGTGATTTTATCCCTCCCTCTCCTTCTATACTTCCCCACTGCATGTTCTCTCTCTCTCAAATAAATAAATATTTTTTAAAAATTACTTAAAAAATCTGTAAGTTAAAGGCAATTTATAGAAACATTTACACAAGTTCAAAAACATATATATGTATGCATGCATATAATAAAGATGTTTAATGTAACATTCATTATATTCGTGAAAAATTTGAATTCTCATATTTATCAGTATCAAGTTGATTGAATATATATCCACACAATGAAATACTCTGTAGTCAACAAAGTGGAATAGGATCATTCTATATCTGTTGACAAGGAAAGATTTCAGGATGTATTACTAAGTGCAAAAAGTAAGTTGTAAAACATTGAGTATGCATGATCATACACATGTAAAATAAACAATAATACGTGAATAGGCATATATAGTCTATGTAAAATATATAAGAATTATGTAATAAAATATTAAATAATTGAATATATATTATTTGTCTATATTACTATATAATATATTGTGTATATTATGTTTTGCACTTAATCTAGATCAGGGCTCACCAAATGACAGCCCATGGGCCAAATTTAGGGCCACCTCCTGTTTCTGTAAATAAACTTTTAATGGAACATAGCCATGACCATTTATCTATAAATCATCTCCAACAGTTTTCATGCTATGACCCACAAAACCTAAAATATTCACTACTTGACTTTTTACAGAAAATGTTTCCTGATGTCTGTTCTAGGGAAATGTGTGCTGTACCAATAGCAGTTTTTACCTCAGGGTGATGAAACAATGAGAAATATTCACTTTTTGAAGCATGTTTATTTAAGGGAAGACTGTACCCTTCATCAGATTTCCTCAAATGGTTACATCATACATAATTAGAGTATTGTTATCAACCCAAGAATTTTACATCAGGAAAATGTATTATATAGTTCTGTGTCATTTTATTGCATGTGTAGATTTATGTAACCATCACTGCAATCAAGACACAGAACTTTTCCCTTACTACAAAGATTTCCTTTGTATTGCTCTTTTATAGTTATGCCCAGCCCTCCTCTCACCCTCTTAACTCCTGGAAACCACTAATCTTGTCCCCATCTCTATAATTTTGTTATCTCAAGAATGTTATATAAATGGATACTACAGTATATAACCATTTGAAACTGTCTTCTTTTCAGTATAATGCCTTTGAGACTCATCTAATTGTTGGTGTATTAACAGGTCATTATTTTGATTGCTGAGTGATATTCCATTGTATGGATGTACTATAGTTGTTGACACATGGAAGGACAATCGATAAGCTTAACTATTGCAGTCCATTCAGAATTATTATTTTACCACTTTGAGTGTAATGTAGAAAACTGACTATCATATAGGTCCCTTTACCCTTCCATTTTGTGTTTTAGTTATCATAGGTATTACATCTACATACATTGAAAACCCCACTAGGTAGTGTTATCATTTTTGCCTTCAACCATCATGCCTATTTTAAAGAACTTAAAAAGAGAAAAATGGTCTATTATATTGACACATTTATCTTTTGGTTGCTTTTTCTTCATTCCTTGTGTTTACTCCCTGAAATAATTTTCTTTCCATCTAAAGAGCTCTCTTTATCATTTCTGTTAAAACAGGTCTGCTGGTGATGAATTATTTTATGTTTCATTCATCTGAAAATGTCTGTATTTCAAATTAATTTCTAAAAATTATTTTTACTATATATAGAATTCAGGTTGACAGATGTCTCAGGACTTTAAAGATGTCTTCTCGTCCCCATGGTTTCTGATGAGAGATTTGCAGTCATTTGACTGTATTTCTCCATATGAATTGCATCGGCTCTCTTTAACTGATATCAAGATTTTTTGTTGCTATTGTTGTTACTTTTGGTTTTTAGCAGTTTGATTATGACATTTCTAGATGTGGATTTATTTGACTACAGGTTTGAAATTTGGCTGAGCTTTTTTTGAATGTGTAAGTTTATGTCTTTCACCAATGTGGGAATTTTCAGCCATTATTACTTCACCCATTTTTTTCCTGTAACATTCTTTTTCTTCTGGGATGCAGATAACATGACAGTTAGACTTTTTGATATTATTCCACAATACCCCAAAAATGTCCACTCATTTTAGTTTTCTCTTCTTCAGAGTGGACAATTTATATTGCCCTGTTTTCAGGCTTACTAACTCCTTCCTATTATCTCCAATCTGATATTGAATGCTTCCAGTGAATGTTTTATATCAGTTATTTTATTTTTCAGTTCTAAATTTTTTTATTAAACTTTTTGGTAGCTTCTAGTACTCTGGTAAGACTTTCTATCTTTCCATTAATTTTCAAGTTGTTTTTTTTTTTTTTTTTTTTACTTTGTCACAATAGCGATTTTAGAATGTTTTTTTCCTGATAATTGTAGCATCCAGGTTATCTCAGGATTGGCATATTTTGATTGATATCTTCTCTTGAGAGTATCTGAGATTATCCTACTTCTTTATACGTTGAGTGATTTTTATTGTAGACTGGACATTTTAAATACTATATATGAGACTCCAGGTCTTGTTCTAATTCTATTGAGAATGTTACTAAATTTTGTTTGTTTTGGCAAGTTTTTGTTCTCAAGTTCTAATCCACCTTCTGTAGATTGTAGTTTGAATATCAATTCAGTTTTCAAAGCCTTTAAGATGTTATTCAGATTTGTCCCATGTGTCTACTACCTAGTCCACGGATACACTGGCTCAGAGGACTGTCTGGGGCACAAGTAGTAGACTCCATAATTAACTCTATAGTTAAGTACTGCATGCCTCTCATGTACTTTTTAGGGTCAAATCTTCACATATACAGCTTGGGAGTAAGCCCACGAATTCATAAACATCTCTATGTCTTCTATTTCATAAGTTTTCTCTTATTTCTGATCAACCTTACACTCTCTGGGTAACAGAGACCCCTTCTTGGTTCTTTGGCTAGAACATCAGGGCTTTTTAGTGTCCTCACTAGACCACATTCTTCCTGTGACTGGATCAGTCTCCAAGCTAAGCAATGGGAGGAAAGGTAGTAGAATTTTCTCCCCCATTCTTTTGACATCATTATTTTTCTCAAAGAAGGGAGTCCTCTTCCTAAGAATTTTAGTTTCCCATCTATCATTGCTGTTACCCCCACCATGAACTTAAAAGTTTAATATTGCCTGAAGGCTGGAGATAGAAAGAAAAATAAAAACAACAAGGGATTTCTTCCAATTTATCTTCATGGGTGTTAATCATTTCTGGTCTTTGATTTAAAAAATGAGATCTTTTCTTGGAGTTCTTTTTGTCTATACTTCTGCAGTTTTGGACTTCATGATGCCTTTGATTCCAGAATAGGGAATATATAAGGAAAAAAATACAGGAAATTCACTGATGTATTACTTGTACTTTAACTTTTGTTTTCCTTTTACAATTCACCTGCTACCATTTATTCTGCAGAGTTCTTGTATAGTTCTTCTATGCCTTTTGTATAAGAATTTTAGTTGCATTGAGTGGGAAAGACAGATTAGAGTGTGTTTCTCCATCTTAATCAGAAAAAGAATTTCTTGAAGCAAGATGGTGGAGGAGTAGGAGACTGAGATAACATTAGCTCCCAGGAGTTCAGCTAGTTAGTTATCACACCATTCTGAACACCTACAAACTCAACAGGAGATAGAAGAGCAGCAATTCTAGGAACAGAAAATCCACCACTTTCAGGAAGGTAGGATGTGCAAAGAAGTGAATCTGAAGTGATGGGAAGATAAACCATGGGAGGAGGGGCCAGCTCCTGGCAAACAGTGGAGTAGTGGAGCACAAAAACAGAACTTTTAGAATTCTTCTCCACAGAGGGATATTGCTCCAGAGGCTAGGCGGGGGTGGAGCCGTTGTGGGGAGAGTGTGGTCTCAGGACCTGTGGGGTCACAGAAAGGCCAGGGGTATCTGAGTGTGGCAGAGCTCCCAGGTCTCGGAGTGGGGAAGCTGGCTATAGAGATGGAGCCGAGTTGGGGCTCTCAGATCAGGGTTACCTTAAACCCTGATCCAAGACATAGTTGGGCCACTGCTCTTCAAGCAAGAACCCCAAAAGTGGCAGTTCTGAAAAGACCCCCTCCTTCCTCCTCTAGGAGGAGCAGAGCAGAAGCACATGGAAGGAACTGCTGGGTTCCTTCCCAAAAGGGGCTGTGTGCCAGAGAAAGAAAGTCTTGGTCACAGGCCGGTTTAGCACAGAACACGACTGGAGACCAGGGAGATGGGAGTGATTGACTGCTTTTCTCTGAGGGCACACTGAGGAGTGGGGCCCAAGCTCTTGGCTCCTTCGGGCTGGAGATTGGGAAGCCACCACTTCCATTCCCATCCTGCAAAGATCTACAGAAAGCAATTAGGGAACAAAAGTTCCCGAGAATGAAACCAAGCAGATTACTTATCCTGGCCCTTGGCAAGGGTGGTGCAATTCTGCCTCAGGCAAAGACATTTGCCAATCACTGCAATGGCCTCTCCACAGAAGATCAGCAAGAAAATCCAGCCAAGACCAAGTTCAAATTTCAACAAGAACTGTGGAACTCCAGAGCTAGGGGAAAGCAACACATAGAATTCATGGAGTTTTTCCTATGATCCTTTAGTCTTGCAAAGTTAAATTTTTTAATTTTATTTTTTTCTTATTCTATTTTTCAACTTTTCCCCTTTCCACTTTTAACATTTTTAAACCATTTTATCTTATCAATACTTAAAAAAAATCTTTAAAAATTTTCATTGTTATGGTCTTATTTTATTCCTTCATTGTATTTAACCTTATTTTTTGTATACATATAGGTTTTTTTTTTCTTTAAAATGTTGGGATATAATTTCTTCTAATCAAAACATACCCTAAATCTCGCTTCTGCTTGATCACATTACCACTTATTTTTCTCTTCTTTTTCCAACCAACTTAATTATCAATTCCTGTTTAAGAATCTTTTTAAATTTTCATCTTTACAGTCATAGTCCATCCCTCCATTGTGTTTACCTTTATTTTTGTACGTATATATATATATTTTTTTCTTTTTTTTTTTTAAATTTTGGGAGGTAATTTCTTCCAAGAGACCAGAATAAACCCCAAATCAAGTGGGTGGTTCTGTTCTATTCACCAATCAAACACACACACACACACACAAACACATATGTGTGTATATATATATATATATATATATATATATATATGTATTTATTTATTTGTCCCCCCACATTATTCTCCCCCCAGTTTTGGATCTTTTTTGATTTGGTTCGCATATATTTTTTTCTGGGGTCTTTGCTACCCTTTTAGTATTTTACTCTCTCATTCATATATTCTTATATGCATAAAATGACAAGGCAGAAAATCTCACCACAAAAAAAAGAACAAAAGACAGTACTGATGGCTAGGGACCTAATCAATGCAGACATTGGTAATATGTCAGAACCAGAGTTCAGAATGATAATTATCAAGGTGCTATCTGGGCTCAAAAAATGCATGGAAGATATTAGAGAAACACTTTATGGAGAAACAGAATCCCTATCTGGAGAAAAAGAGGAACTAAAATGTAAAGAAGCTGAAATAAAAAAATAATGAGGTGCTATAAAAAATGGAGACTCCTACTGCCAGGATAAATGAGGCAGAAGAGAGAATTAGTAATATAGAAGACCAAATGATGGAGAATAAAGAAGCTGAGAAAAAGAGAGACAAACAACTACTGGACATGTGGGGAGAATTCAAGAGATAAGTGATACCATAAGATGAAACAATATTAGAATAACTGGGATTCCAGAAGAAGAAAGAGAGGGGCAGAAGGTATAATTGAGCAAATTATAATAGAGAATTTCCGTAATATGGCAAGGGGAACAAGCATCAAAATCCTGGAGCTACAAAGAACCCCCTTCAAAATCAATAAAAATAGGTCCACACCCAGTCATCTAATAGTAAAACTTATAACTCTTAGTGGCAAAGAGAAAATCCTGAAAGCAGCTTGGGACAAGAGGTCTGTAACATACAACGGGAGAAATATTACATTGACACATCCACAGAGACCTGGCAGGCAAGAAAGGACTGAAGATATATTTAGAGCAGTAAACGAGAAAAATATGGAGCCAAGAATACTATATCCAGCCAGGCTGTTGTTGAAGATAGAAGGAGAGATAAAGAGATTACAAGACAAACAAAAATTAAAAGAATTTGCAAGAACCAAACCAGCCCTACAACAAATATTGAAAGGGGTCCTCTAAGCAAAGAAAATGCCTAAAAGTAGTAGACCAGAAGGCAACAGAGACAATATACAGTAACAGTCACCTTGCAGGCAATACAGTGGCACTAAATTCATCTTTCCATAGTTACCTTGAATGTAAATGGGCTAAATGCCCCAGTCAAAAGACACATGGTATCAGAATGGATAAATAAACAAAACCCATCAATATGTGGTCTACAAGAAACTCATTTTATACACTATGGAGTATTACGCCTCCATCAGAAAGGATGAATACCCAACTTTTGTAGCTACATGGACGGGACTGGAAGAGATTATGCTGAGTGAAATAAGTCAAACAGAAAGAGTCAATTATCATATGGTTTCACTTATTTGTGGAGCATAACAAATAACACAGAGGACATGGGGAGATGGAGAGGAGAAGGGTGTTGAGGGAAATTGAGGGGGAGATGAACCATGAGAGACTATGGACTCTGAAAAACAACCTGAGGGTTTTGAAGGGGCGGGAGGTGGGAGGTTGGGGAGCCAGGTGGTGGGTATTATGGAGGGCACGCATTGCATGGAGCACTGGGTGTGGTTTAAAACTATGGATTCTGTTATGCTGAAAAGAAATGAAATTAAAAAAAAGAAACTCATTTTAGACCCAAAGACACCTCCATATTTAAAGTGAGGGGGTGGAAAACAATTTACCATGCTAATGGACATCAAAAGAAAGCTGGGGTGGCAATCCTTATATCAGATCAATTAGATTTTAAGCCAAAGACTATAATAAGAGATGAGTAAAGACACTATATCATACATAAATGGTCCATCCAACAAGAAGATCTAATAATTTTAAATATCTATGCCCCTAACAGGGGAGCAGCCAACTATATAAACCAATTGATAACAAAATCAAAGAAACACACTGACAATAATACAATAATAGTAGGGGATTTTAACACCCCCCCTCACTGAAATGGACAGATCATCCAAGCAAAAGATCAACAGGAAATAAAGGCCTGAAATAACACACTGGAACAGATGGACATCACAGATATATTCAGAACATTCCATCCCAAAGCAACAGAATACACATTGTTCTCTAGTGCACATGGAACATTCTCCAGAATGGATCACATCCTGGGTCACAAATCAGGTCTCAATAGGTACCAAAAAGCTGGGATCATTCCCTGCATATTTTCAGACCACAACGCTCTGAGGCTAGAACTCAATCACAAGAGGAAAGTTGGAAAGAACTCAAATACATGGCGGCTAAAGAGCATCCTACTAAAGAATGAATGGGTCAACCGGGAAATTACAGAAGAATTGAAAAAAAATATCAAAACAAATGAAAACAAAAACACTACTGTTCAAAATCTTTGGGACACAACAAAGGCAGTCCTGAGAGGAAAGTATATGGTGATACAAGCCTTTCTCAAGAAACAAGAAAGGTCTCAAGTATACAACCTAACCCTACATCTAAAGGAGCTGGAGAAAGAAGAGCAAAGAAAGCTTAACCCCAGCAGGAGAAGAGAAATAATAAAGATCAGAGCAGAAAACAATGAAACAGAAACCAAAAGAACAGTAGAACAAATCAACGAAACTAGGAGCTGGTTCTCTGAAAGAATTAATAAGATTGATAAACCCCTGGCCAGACTTATCAAAAAGAAAAGAGAAGGGACCCAAATAAATAAAATTATGAATGAAAGAGGAGAGATCACAACCAACACCAAAGAAATACAAACAATTATAAGAACGTATTATGAGCAACTATATGCCACCAAATTTGACAATCTGCAAGAAGTAGATGCATTCCTAGAGACTTATAAACTACCAAAACTGAACCAGGAAAAAACAGAAAACCGATAAGACCCATAATCAGTAAGGAGATTGAAGCAGTCATTAAAAATCTTCCAAGAAACCAGAACCCAGGGCCAGACAGCTTCCCAGGGGAATTCTACCAAACATTTACAGAAGAATTAATACCTATTCTCCTAAAAGTGTTCCAAAAAAATAGAAATGGAAGGAAAACTTCCAGAATCACTTTATGAGACCAGCATTACCTTGATCCCAAAACCAGACAAAGACCCCATCTAAAGGAGAATTACAGAACAATATAGTTGAGGAACACGATGCAAAAATTCTCACCAAAATACTAGCCAATAGGATCCAACAGTACATTAAAATGATTATTCACCATGACCAAGTGGGATTTATTCCTGGGCTGCCAGGATGGTTCAACATCCATAAATCAATCAATGTGATACCATACATTAATAAAAGAAAGAACAAGAACCATATGATTCTCTCAATAGATGCTGAAAAATCATTTGACACAGCCCAGCATCCTTTCTTGATAGAGAGTACATACCTCAATATCATCAAAACCATCTATGAAAAACCCAAGGCAAATATCATTCTCAATGAAGAAAAAAAAAAAAAAAGAGAGGCTTTCCCCCTAAGGTCAGGAACACAGCAGGGATATCCGCTATCACCATTGCTATTCCACATAGTACTAGAAGACCTAACCTCAGCAATCAGACAAAAAAAGAAATAAAACACATCCAAACTGGCAAAGAAGAAGTCAAACTTTCACTCTTTGCAGATGATCTGATACTTTCCGTGGAAAACCCAAAAGACTTCACTCCAAAACTGCTAGAACTCATACTGGAGTTCAGTAAAGTGTCAGGATATAAAATCAATGCTCAGGAATCAGCTGCATTTCTATACACCAACAGCAAGAAAAAAGAAGGAGAAATTAAGGAGTCAATTGCATTTACAATTGCACCCCAAACCACAAGATACCTAGGAATAAACCTAACCAAAGAGGCAAAGAATCTGTACTCAAAGAGCTATAAAGTATTCATGAAAGAAATTGAGGAAGGCACAAAGAAATGGAACAAGGTTCCATGCTCATGGATTGGAAGACCAAATATTGTGAAAATTTCCATGTTACCTAAAGCAATCTACACATTTAAAGCATTCCATATCAAAATACCATCAACGTTTTTCAAAGAAATGGAATAAATAATCCCCAAACGTGTATGGAACCAAAAAAGATCCTGAATAGCCTGAGGAATGTTGAAAAAGACAGCCAAAGTTGGTGGCATCACAATTCCGGACTTCAAGCTCTATTACAATGCTGTCATCATCAAGACAGTATGGTACTGGCACAAAAACAGACAATAGATCAATGGAACAGAATAGAGAGCCCAGAAATAGACCCTCAACTCTATTGTCAACTAATCTTCGACAAAGCAGGAATGAATGTCCTATGGAAGGAAGACAGTCTCTTCAACAAATGGTGTTGGGAAAATTGGTGAGCCACATGCAGAAGAATGAAACTAGACCATTTCCTTACACCCCACACAAAATAGACTCAAAATGGATGAAAGACCTCAATGTGAGATAGGTATCCATCAAAATCCTTGAGGAGACCCAGGCAGCAACCTCTTTGACCTCAGCCACAGCAACTTCTTCCTGGAAACATCACCAAAGGCAAGGGATGCAAGGGCAAAGATGAACTATTGGGACTTCATCAAGATCAAAAGCTTTTGCACAGCAAAGGAAACAGTCAACAAAATCAACAGACAACTGACAGAATGGGAG
>PISX010034641.1:0-13782 GCA_004024625.1 Mellivora capensis
CATCCATTTCCTCTAGGTTGCTTAACTTATTGGCATATAACTGTTGATAATAGCTTCTGATAATTGTTTCTACTTCCTTGGTGTTAGTTGTGATCTCTCCCTTTTCATTCATAATTTTATTAATTTGAGCTTTCTCTCTTTTCTTTTGGATTAGTGTGGCCAATGGTTTATCGATCTTATTGATTTTTTCAAAAAACCAACTTCTAGTTTCATTGATACCTTCTACTGTATCCCTAGTTTCTACTTCATTCATCTGTGCTCTAACCTTGATTATTTCCCTTTTTGTGTGTGGAGTTGGTTTAATTTGTTGTTGATTCTCCAGTTCTTTAAGGTGTAGAGACAGCTGTTGTATTCTGGATTTTTCAATTTTTTGGAAGGAGGCTTGGATGGCTATGTATTTCCCCCTTAGGACCGCCTTTGCTGTATCCCATAGGTTTTGGACTGACGTGTCTTCATTCTCATTGGATTCCATGAATTGTTTAAGTTCTTCTTTGATCTCCTGGTTGATCAACGCATTCTTAAGCAAGGTGGTCTTTAGCTTCCAGGTGTTTGAATACCTCCAAACTTTTCCTTGTGGTTGAGCTCCAGTTTCAAAGCATTGTGATCTGAGAATATGCAGGGAATAATCTCAATCTTTTGGTATCGGCTGAGTCCTGATTTGTGACCCAGTATTTGGTCTATTCTGGAGAAGGATCCATGTGCACTTGAGAAGAATGTGTATTCTGTTGTTTTAGGGTGGAATGTTCTGTATATATCTATGAGGTCCATCTGATCCAATGTGTCATTCAATGCTTTTGTTTCTTTATTGATTTTCTACATGGATGATCTGTCTATTACTGAGAGAGGCATGTTAAGATCTCCTACTATCAAGGTATTCATATCAATATGACTCTTTATCTTGATTAATAGTTTTCTTATGTAATTGGCTGCTCCCATATTGGGGGCATAGAAGTTAACAATTGTTAGATCATCTTGGTGGATAGTCCCTTTAAGAATGACGTAGAGTCCTTCTGTATCTCTGACTACAGTCTTTAGTTTAAAATCTAATTTATCTGATATGAGAATCGCTACCCCGGCCTTTTTTGAGGCCCGTTTGGCATGAAAGATATTTCTCCATCCCTTCACTTTCCATCTGGGTGTATCCTTAGGTTCCAAATGGGTCTCCTGTAGACACTATATGGATGGGTCCTGTCATTTTATCCAATCTGCAACCATGTGTCATTTTATGGGCGCATTTAGGCCATTCACATTGAGAGTGATTATCGATACATACGTTTTTATTGACAACGTGTTACCTTTGGAGTCTTTCTTTCTGTAGATTGTCTCTATATTTCTGTACAATGATATTCTTGGGTTTTTTCCTCTTTTATAGAACCCCCTTAATATTTCCTGTAATGTAGGCTTGGTGTGTGCAAACTCTTTTAAGGTATGGCGGTCTTGGAAATTCTTTATATCTCCATCCATTTTGAATGTCAGTCTTGCTGGATAAAGAATTCTTGGCTGCATGTTCTTCTCATTTAGTGTCCTGAATATATCTTGCCAGCCCTCTCTGGCTTTCCAGGTTGCTTTGGAAAGGTCTGACGTTATTCTGATGGGCTTTCCTTTGTACGTAATGAGCTTCTTTGTCCTAGCTGCCTTCAAGAGAGTTTCTCTAGAATTATAATTCCTCATTCTTACTATCAGGTGTCCCGAGGTGTTTCGAGAATCTAAACTCTTGGGGGCGGGGACCGTTCTGCCTCTAGTACACGAATGCTGTTTCCATTTGCGATATTTGGAAAATTTTCATGAAGAACGTGTTCAATATCTTCTCGACTTCTTTCTTTCTCTTCCCCTTCAGGTATTCCAATAATTCTGACGTTGGAACATTTCATGGCATCATTTATTTCCCTGATTCTGTTTTTGTGGTTTCTAAGCTGTTTGTTCCAGGTTTCCTCCTGATCCTTTCTCTCTATCTGTTTGTCCTCCAGATCACTAACTCTATCTTCTGTCTCAGTTACTCTAGCTTTTAGAGAATTTAGATTAGATTGGAGCTCATTGAGAGTGCTGTGAACATCATCCCTGGTGGCTTTGAGTTCTGCCCTAATCAATTCTGTTTGGTCGTCCATGGTTTTCTCCTACCTAGCTATTGCCTGGATAATTGTTAGCCTGAATTCCCTTTCTGACATAATGTCTATGTTGGTAGCCATTAGCTCCCTTGTAGAGGGCCCATCCTCTGAATTTTTCCTCTGCTGGGCATTCCTCCTCCTAGTCATTTTGCTGAGAGTTGGCTGAATTGTTGTAGCTGGATGTATCAACTTTGGTGCAGTGAAGGTGCACCCTGGAATGCTTCTGAGCAATCAGGAGTCCCCATCCACATGAAAGAAAAAAAAGAAAGAGAGAAAGCAGAAAAAGAGAGAAAGAGAGAGAGAGAGAGAGAGAGAGAGACACGAAAAAGAAAGAAGGATAAAAGAGAAGGCTCAGCCCAGATGGGCCCCAAGGTAAGGTTTGTGAAGTATACAAACAAATACACACAAACAAAAAAGACTGATAATAGTATATGACAAGAGAAGAAAAAAAATATGTACATATATATGTAGAAGCAAAACAAAGAATCAAACATACAAACAAAAAAAAGAACTTCGTCAAAAGAACCCTAAGTATACGATTTATAGACTACCAGGACAAACACAAGTATACAAAAATACTGGTAGGAGAAAAAGGTGGGAGAGTGGTTGTAAATTCTCAGTGTGGGCGAGGAAGGTTATTTTGCTTCTTCCTGGATGTATCTTGATATCTTTTTTAAAGGATACAATTTTCCTAAGTTATCAGGGGATTAAAAATTGGTTTACCTATAGGGGTAGCATTGATTGGGGAAAGGGGATTACCTTGAATTTTAACTCTATATGAATATTAGCAAAGAAAAATAAAGAAAAGAATGATCTAAAGTAAACTAAAGTGAAATTTAAAAAAATATATATAAAAATAGAAAAGCAAAAGAAAAACATGGGTATATGTATCAAAAAGTTCAGGTTAAAAGGTTATTATGGAATTTGATGTACTGGACATCTCACTGTGATGGTAAATAGGCTAAAAAATCTATATAACAAAATAAAAAAGATTTAAAAAATTTTAAAAATGAACCAGAATAATGGGAACGAATTAAGAATTAAACGTATCTATGAAGTAGTAGTGATTGTTGTCTTCTAGGCGGGTTTCTGGGGGAAGGGCCTGCTGCGTGGGTTTTCAGGCGGTGTTTCCTGAGTTAAGTCGTCCCGCCCGCCTCCAGAGGGTGGCCTCTGAGGAAACTTGGCCTCTAGGCTTTTGTTCTCTGGCGGTTTTTATGTCTGTTCCTTTGTTTTCTCTCCCCTTTGCAGCTCCTGATGGTTCTTGGAGGTTTAGAGGAAGGCAAACTCCACCCAGACCTCCCTCCCAGAGAGAAGCCCCAATCCATTCCCCTCTGGGTGCTGCAGAGCAGGTTCCCAGCCGCGACCTCTGGGGACACCTGTTTGTCCTGCTTGTACTCAAAACCACAACAGCAGCAGCTGTCTGGATAGCTCCGACCCCCAGAGAGGTTCCAAGCAGCAATTGCACACTGAGATTTTCCCACTGGCTCTGGGCTGGGAGCGCTCAGACTTTCTGGGTCTGAGAGCACCAGGGGGATGGTGGCGCCACGCGCCTCTCTCAGGAGAGGGTGTGGAGCGCATCTCAGGCTCTGCTAGCGGTTGAGGTGCATGCGTGGGGACTGCAAAAAGGCTGTTTCTGCCCCGTGAGGGTCCCAGCCCCTGCCGCATGCCAAGCACCCTTAGGAGGTCTCCTCGTGGCTCAGGGGCCAGGACCTGGTCTCTCCGCTGCACTCTCTCTGGCTCAGCGCCAAGGGTGTCTGTCATCCATGAGGGACTTAAGCCCCTGTCCCTAAACGTTCCAATTCCCACAATTTCCCCCTGCGATCCTTTGCTCTTTTTGAGTGCTTTCTATCAGACTTCAAGTTAATACTGGTCCCCAGTTGTAGGGCACTCTTGTACTGTGGTATTACTTTCTAGTGGGTCTCCTCTGGTGGCTCCCTCCCCCTTGTGTTTATCTTCCAATACCAGTCTGGCGTTCCCACTCCACTTTACCTGCCCACTGGCGTCTTCTGCCCCTGTAGAGATCCTGATGTGTAGAATTCTGATCTCAGGCTGATTTCATGGGTGATCGGAGTTCCTTGGTAGGTAATCAGTTCACTTTAGGGGACAGGTTGAAACGGTGCTTCCTCCTAGTTCCCTGCCATCTTGTCCCCGGACACTACATAATTCTTAAAGGGTCTATCCACCAAGAAGATCTAACAATTTTAAATATTTATGCCCCTAATACGGGAGCAGCCAACTACATAAGACAACTGTTAATCAAGATTAATAGTCATATTGATATGAATACATTAATAGTAGAGTATCTTAACAGAGCACTCTCAGTAATAGATCATCCAAGCAGAAAATCAATAAAGAAACAAGAACATTTAATGTCACATTTGGACCTGATGGACCTCATAGATATATACAGAACATTCCACCCTAAAACAACAGAATACTCATTCTTCTCAAGTACACATAGATCCTTCTCCAGAATAGAACATATACTGGGTCACAAATCAGGACTCAAATAATACCAAAAGATTGCAATTATTCCCTGTATATTCTCAGATCACAAAGCTTTGAAACTGGAGCTCAAACACAAGAAACGTTTGGAAGGAATTCAAACACCTGGAAGCTAAAGACCACTTTGCTTTAGAATGCTTGGATCAATCAGGAAATCAAAGAACAACAGTTCATGGAAACAAATGAGAATGAAGACACTTTGGTCCAAAACCTAAGGGATACAGCAAAGGCAGTCCTAAGCGGGAAATATATAGACATCTAAGCCTCCCTCACAAAAACTGAAAAATCCAGAATACACCAGCTCTCTTTACACCTTAAAGAACTAGAGAATCAACAACAAATTAAGCCAACCCCCCACACAAGAAGGGAAATAATCAAGATTAGAGCAGAGATCAATGAGATGGAAACTAGAGATACAGTAGAATGCATCAGTGAAACCAGAAGCTGGTTTCTTGAAATAATCAATAAGATGGGTAAACCATTGGCCACACTAATCCAAAAGAAAAAACAAAAGGCCCAAATTAATAAAATTATGAATGAAAAGGGAGAGATCACAGCTAACACCAAGGAAATTGAAACAATCATCTGAAATTTTATCTACTTCCATTCTGAATGATGGCTTTGCTAGATAGTATATTCTTGCCTGCATATTTGCCTATTCAGCATGTTGGATATTGCATGTCCCTCTCTTCTGGCTTGCCAGATTCTGTTGAGATATCTGCAAGTAACCTTATGTTCCTTCCCTTGTAAGTTAAGTTCTTATTTTTTTTTAAGATTTTATTTATTTTTTTGACAGACAGAGATCACAAGTAGGCAGAGAGGCAGGCATAGAGAGAGAGAGAGGGGAAAGCAGGCTCTCTTCTGAGTAGAGAGCCCAATGCGGGGCTCTATCACAGGGCCCCCGAGATCATGACCTGAGTCGAAGGCAGAGGCTTGACCCACTGAACCTTTTAGACGCCCCATTAAGATCTTCTTTGTCTTGTTGCTTTTAAAATATTTTGTCAGTGTATTTTGCAAATTTAACTACAAATGTCTTGGTGTTGGCCTGCTTTTGTTGATTTTTTAAAACAATATTTTATTTATTTAGTTGAGAAAAAAGAACAGGCAGAGAAAGCACAAGTGGGGTGGAGGGGCAGAGGGAGAAGGAAAACTGACTCCATACTGAGCAGGGAGCCTGATACAGGGCTGGATCTCAGGACCCTGGACCATGATTTGAGTCAAAAGCAGATGATTAAGTAATCGAGTTACCTAGACTCTCCTTCTTTTGTTAATATTGAAGGGAATTCTCAATGCCTCCTGTCTCTAGATGTCATTTTCCTTCTTCAAATTAAGGAATTTTTCTGCTTTTTTTTCCTCAAGTAAATTTTCTGCCGCCTTTTATCTCTTTTGTTCTTGGATCCCTATGATATGAATGTTATGTTTGATGGAGTCCTGAATTCCCAAAGTTTATTCTTTTGTTCTATAATTCTTTCTCTCTTTTTTTAGCTTCATTGTTTCCCATTATTTTTCTTCTATGTCATTTATTAATTCCTTTGATTCTTCCACCTTTGTATTCATTGCATCATGCCTGTATTCAATCTTAGTTATTGTATATTTCATTTCTGACCGAATATTTTTTTACTTTATTTTCTCTGTGGTAAAGGACCTACTGCAAGTCTTCCATTCTGTTTTTTAAGCCTTGCGAGTATGCTCATGATTGCTTCTTTAAATTTTTCATCAGATATGTTCATTATATATCTTTTTTCAGTTATTTTCCCTGCTTCTGAGGGTAATGGCTTTATGAAGAAGTTGTAGAGTGCCCAGGGCCCTGGTGCTTCAGGGAATATCTCTGGCATTTGCTGCACGTTCTCTGCTATTGCATTTTAGCTGCTCTATCCTTCTGACCAGAAGAGGTCTACTGTAGATTCTATCCTTGTCTGAAGTGTGCAGTCCTGGCCAGAATGTGGAAAATTTTAAGTATAAGTGCTCGGGTATGCTTGTTAAATGAGACATAATACTTTTTTCACTAGAACTTAAGCTCTGCAAAACTCTCTGCTTGACAGATATGGTGTAGGGTGGAGTTATTTATTTCTACACAGAAGTGTGGAAGGGGCCCAGAACACTGGAAATGAGATGAGTTTGATAGAGAAGGGACATCTTGCCAGAGCACAGGTGTGTGTCTTGACATAAGCAGGTTAAGTTGCAAGTGTGGGTACTGTGGTGCTTCCCACTGGTGGTTATGCTTATGTTGAGGGTAGCTGGAGGGAAATGGCACCAGCCAGCTCTTTTGTCCCTGAAGAGATGTCTCTGTGAATGCTGCCTCTCAGGGAAGTGATACTAGAATAGTGAATGATAATCACCTTGCCCCAGACATTCTTCAGAATGGTGTTTCCAAGCTGTTGTCTGCCCCTGGGATGTTGTTTTGTTGTTGTTGTTTGTTTTGCTTTGTTTTGTTTTTGTTTCTGTTTGTTTGTTTGGTAGCCTTCCCTCCAAGAGCAAGGAAGTGCCCTAGAGTTCTATCCTTCTATCCCAGACAAGCCAGCTGACCTTTAAAACCCCAAGCTTTAAGCCATGTTCATTGCAAGAACTCCTGAAATTCACACTATCTCATTTTCAAGCCCAATGCCTTTTGGGGAAATGTTCTCTTCGTGCATTCCCCAGCGTGTTTTTCTTTCTCTCTCAACCTTCTCCATGAAAATGGCTCCCTTACCTCCTCAGTGCTCATAATCCATTTCTCTTCTAAACCATGTCTCTGCATTCCTACCTTCTTTCATGTGGCCTCTTCCGTTCTTTTAGTTGTGGAATGTTCTCTCAGTCATCAGTCTAATTTCTGGGATATTTAGCATAATCTGATAGCTATTTAGTTGTGTTAGTACAACAAGATGAGCCTAGGGAACTCTTACTCAGTCACCATATTGGGTTCTCCCTTAAGGGGTTTTATTTTACTTTTTTATTTTATTTTAATTTTATTTTTATTATGTTATGATAGTCACCATACATTACATCACTAGTTTTGGTTGTAGTGTTCCCTGATTCATTGTTTGCATATAACACCCAGTGCTCCATGCAATAAGTGGCTTTATTTTAAAAGATAACTATTTAATAGTCTCTTCAGAGTTTAAAGGAATTTCAGATAGGAAATTAGTATACTATGTGTACTCATGTAAAAGAGGATTGAGAAAAGAAATAGAAGTCACATCAGTCCTACTGCCTTTATTTAGGTACCCTCTGTGTCTTTATTTTTTTCTTTAGTCTTTTACAACATTTTGTGTGTGTGTGTGTGTGTGTGTGTGTGTGTGTGTGAAGCTATTTTAGAATATTGAAGCTTTTGAGAAGTTTCTGTATACCAATTGAAATAGGTATTTCATTTCTTCGATTTGTGAAGCTTTGCTTTCAACTGCACTTTCTAAATGAGCAATCTTGACTATTTGGGATATTTCTCAAGGTGGCCACTGTTATCCTAGATTGTTTTAGAAAGATGTTGCCAACTTTAATATAATTTTTGTCTTCTATTTTACGTGAAATAATATGATTCAAAATTCATGTCAGTGGTACGATTTGGGCAATAATAAATTTCTAGCCTTTTTAGATGGTAAATTATAAAAGCATATTTAAAATAAAAGCTAGGACCTGGGCAAGATGGTGGAGGTGTACTTCAACCAGTCCCTTGAATTGAGCAGAATGTCTTTGAAGTATGAACCTGGGTGCTGCAATTCTGTGGTCAGATATCAGAAGATAAATGGGAGGGGGAGGGAGCCCCCCTAAGCACTGGCACTGGAAAGGTAAAATACCACAGAGACATGCTTGCACCTGGAAGTGAGGGCTGGAAGTGCTGCTTTGGGGCAGACAACCCAAGAATCTGTGGTTTTTAGCAGTACAGACAAAAATGGAGTCAGTGTGACCTGTAGGGCTTTGTAGAGAATAGTCTGAGATCTCCTTGTTCTAAGACAGAAGTTTGGACACAGTCACTTCTGCTCTGATACTTGGAAGGGACATAGAAACCCACCTGGGAAAGCTGTCATAGAACAAAAGTCCCCCAAATCGGTTTTCATTGAGCTCATCCCCCACCACAAGGGGAATGGCAATTCTACCCAAACAGTACAGCAGGCCCCTCCCCTCAGAAAACAGGTTGAAAGAGCAAGAGGACAAGACCTTAAAGTCCGTATAAAACAGGTTCATCTTGATTGGATTGTGGTCATTATTTTGGATACTGTACATTCCCTCAACCACCTCTCACCAGAATGACTGAGAGGAATAACCCTCTAACAGAGGAAAAATTCAGAGACTGTGACATCTACCACAGAACTAATGGATATGGACATAAGCAAGATGTCAGTAATAGAATTCAGGGTAACCATTATGCAGACAATAGCTAGGTTGGAGAAAACCATTAGTGGTAATATAGATTCTCCAAGGACAGAAGCGAGAGCTCATCTGACAAAACTTAAAAATGCTATCAATCAGATCCAATCAGATCTGGATACTCTAACAGCTAGGGTAAGTGAGGCAGAAAATCAAATTAGTGATCTAGAAGAGAAACTGATAGAAAAGAAGGATCAGGAAGAAGCCTGGAACAAACAGGTTAGCATCCATGAAAACAGAATTAGAGAAATAAGGGACACTATGAAACGTTCCAGGGCCAGAATTATTGGAATCCCTGAGGGAATGAAGAGACTGGGGACTAAAATATATAGTTGACCAAATCTTAGCTGAGAATTTCCTAATTAATTATGTGTAATTAATACACATTAACTGTATGGGGATCTTAACACACCACTCTCAGCAACAGACATACAATCTAAGCAGAAAATAAACAAAGAAACAAGAGCTTTGAATAACACAGTGGGCCATATGGATGTCATAGATACATATAGAACTCTGTATCCTAAAACAACAGTACTCATTCTTCTTGAATGCACATGGAACTTTCTCCAGAATAGATCATATACTGGGTCACAAATCAGATCTCAACTGATACCAAAAGATTGAGCTTATTCCCTGCATATTCTCAGACCAAAATACTTTGTAATTGAAACTCAATCACAAGAAAACGTTTGGAAGAAATTCAAACACACTTGGAAGCTAAAGACCATCCTGCTCAAGAATGTTTGGGTCAACCAGGTAATTAAAAAGCACTTAAACAATTCATGGAAATCAAAGAGAATGAAAACACATTGGTCCAAAACCTATGAGATACAACAAAGTTGGTCCGAAGAGGGAAATACATAACCATCCATGTCTCACTTAAAAAAAATTTAAAAATCCCAAATACACAAACTCTCTTTACACCTTAAAGAACTGGAGAATCAACAACAAATTAAGCCTACCCCACGCACAAGAAAAGAAACAAAAGATTAGAGCAGAGATCAATTAATTAGAAAATAGAGATACAGTAGAACACATCAATGAAACTCAAAGTTGGTTGCTTGCAAGAATTAATATGATCAGTAAACCACTTTCTAGACTTATCCAGAAGAAAATAGAAAGGAAATAAGTTAATAAAATTATGAATGAAAGGAGAGAGATCACGACTAACATCAAGGAAAGATAAACAATCATCAGAAATTATGATCAACAGCCATATGCCAATAAGTTAAGCAACCTAAAAGAAATTAATGCATTCCTGGGAAACTACAAACTTCCAAAACTGAATCAGGAAGAAATTGGCAGCCTGAATATATGCATATCTAGTAACGAGACTGATCAACACCCCCCCCCCAAAAAAAGAGCCCAAGACCTGATGGATTCCCTGGGGAATTCTACCAAACATTTTATCAAACATTCAAAGAAGAAATAATACCTATTCTCCTGAAGCTGTTTAAAAAAAAAAACAGAGACAGAAAGAAACTTCCAGACTCTTTCTATGAGGACAGCATTACCTTGATCCCCAAATGAGGCAAAGACCCCATCAAAAGAAGAATTTCAGAACAATATCCCTGATGAATATGGATGCCAAAATTCTCAACATGATCTTAGCTAATAGGATCCAACAATACATTAAAAAGATTATCCACCATGACGAATTGGGATTTATCCCTGGGATGCAATGGTGATTCAACATTCACAAATGAATCAGTATGAGAGAACAAATTAAAAAGAGAAGAGAGAAGAACCATGTGGTCCTCTCAATTGATGAATAAAAAAGCATTTTACAAAATACAGCATTTTTTCCTGATTAAATTGTTTCAAAGTATAGGGATAGAGGGAACGTTCCTCAACTTCATTAAATCCCTCTATGAAAAACTCGGTGCAAATATCATTCTCAATGGGGAAAAGTTGAGAGCCTTCCCACTGAGATCAGGAACATGACAAGGATGCCCACTCTCGCCACAATTGTTCAACATAGTACTAGAACTCCTAGCAACAGGAATCAGACAACAAAAAGAAATAAAATGTATTCAAAAAGGCAAAGAAGTCAAACTCTCTCTCTTCACAGATGACATGATTCTTTATGTGGAAAACCCAAAGACTCCACCCCCAAATTACTAGAACTCATACAGCAATTCAATAATGTTTCAGGATACAAAATAAATGTATAGAAATCCATCACTTTCTTATACACTAACAATTAAACTGTAGAAAGGGAAATTAAATAATCATTTCCATTTACAATAGCACCAAAAGCTATAAGATACCATGGAATAAACTGAACCAAAGAGGTAAAGGGCCTCTTTATACTCCAGGAATATATACTATATACTCCACGAATATATATATATATATACTCCAGGAATTTATACTATAATCCAGGAAACACAAAACACTCATGAAAGAAATTGAAGAAGAAACATAAAGAAAAACATTCCATGCTCCTGTATCAGAAGAATAAACTTTGTTAAAATAGCTATTTGGCCCAGAGCAATCTATACTTTCAGTGCCATCCTGATCAAAATACCATCAGTATTTTTCAAAGGGCTGGAAAAAGCAATCCTAAAATTTGTATGGAAACAGGAAAAAAAAAACTGAATCACCAAGGAAATGTTGGAAAAGAAAATCAGGCTGGAAGAATCAAGTTGACTGCTTTCAAGCTTTATTACAAGCCTGTGATGACCAATACAGCATGACACTGGCACAAAAACAGACACACAGATAAAGGTACTGGGAAAATTGGACAGCTATCTACAGAAGAATGAACACCAACCATTCTTTTACACCATACTCAAAGACAAACTCAAAATGGGTGAAAGACTTCAATGTGAGACAGGAATCCATCAAAATCCTAGAGGAGAGCACAGGCAATAATCTCTTCAACACTGGCCACAGCAGATTCTTTCAAACCATGTTTCCAATGACAAAGGAAACAAAGTGAAATTGAACTTTTTGGACTTCCTCAAGATCAAAAGCTTCTGCACATCAAAGGAAACAGCCGACAAAACAAAGAGGCAACCCAAGGAATGGGAGAAGTTATTTGCAAATGACACTACATATAAAGGGCTAATATTGAAGATCTATAAAGAACTCCTCAAACCCAACACTCAAAAAATAGATAATCATGTCATAGGCAGAAGACATAAGCAGACACTTCTCCAAAGAAGACATACAAATGGCTAACAGACATATGAAAAATTGTTCACCATCATTAGCCATCAGAGAGATTCAAATCAAAACCACGTTGAGATACCACCTTACACCAGTTAGAATGGCAAAAATTAACAATTCAAGAAACAACAAATGTTGGAAAGGATATGGAGAAAGGGGTACCCTCTTACACTGTTGGTGGAAATGCAAGTTGGTGCAGTCAATTTGGAAAATGGTGTGGATTTTCCTCCAATAAATAAATAAGTAAATAAATAAAAATAGAGCTGCCCTATTGCACAGCAATTGGTGCATTGGGTATTTACCCCAAGATACAGATGTAATGAAAAGAAAGGCCATCTGTACCCCAATGTTCATAACAGCAATGTCCACATAAGTCAAACTGTGGAAAGAGCTGAGATGCCCTTGAACAGATGAATGGATAAAGAAGATGTAGTCCATATATACAATGGAATATTCCTGAGGCATCAGAAATGAAACTTAACTTTTGCATCAACATGGATGGTATTGGAGGAGGTTATGCTGAGTGAAATAAGTCAAGCAGAAAAAGTCAATTATCATATGGTTTCACTTATTTGTGAAACAGAAGGAATAGCATGGAGGACATTAGGAGAATGAAGAGGGAAATGAAGAGTGGGAAATCAGAGGGGGACGAATCATGAGAGCCTGTGGACTCTGAGAAACAAACTAAGGGTTTTAGAGGTGAGGGAGGTGTAGGATAGGCTGGCCCAGTGATGGGTATTAAGGAGGGCATGTATTGTATGGGCCACTCGGTGTTATACATAAGCAATGAATCTTGGAAACTACATCAAAAACTAATAACATTATGTATGGTGACTAACATAAAGTAATTAAAAATAAAAAAAAAAGCTACACTAAAGCCATATATATATACACACACAAAATGGCAACACCTTCTGGGACTATAGTATTTAAATATAAAATAAGTAAATGTAGCAGAAAAATGACATGCTCAATTCTAAACCACTTTTTTTTTTCTAAGACTTTGGGTATTTTGGAAGAAAACTAATACTTATAAGGAATGTGCTATCGTGTTGGGAATTGTGATACAGTGTACATAATTACATGGAGTATTTTAAAGACTGGAGGATGGCATTTTTTCAGTCTAACCTATTTCATGACCAAGTTATCTTAACTTGGATGTTTTAGGTCTAAGTGGTAGCACTCTGAGAGTGTTCAAGTGCTCTCCTCATGCATACTAATCTCTAGGTTTTTGGTTTCTGAGATTCTCATTAGAAATATCCCATGTGTAACATTCTCCAGAATGGACCACATCCTGGGTCATAAATCGGTCTCAACCAGTATCAAAAGATTGGGATCATTCCTTGTATATTTTCAGACCACAATGCTCTGAAGCTAGAACTCAATCACAAGAGGAAATTTGGAAAGAACCCAAATACATGGAGGCTAAACAGCATCCTTCTAAAGAATGGATGGGTCAACCAGGAAATTAAAGAAGAATTGAAAAAATTCATGGAAACAAATGATAATGAAAACACAATGGTTCAAAATCTGTGGGACACAGCAAAGGCAGTCCTGAGAGGAAAATATATAGCGGTACAAGCCTTTCTCAAGAAACAAGAAAGGTCTCAAATACACAACTTAACCCTACACCTAAAGGAGCTGGAAAAAGAAC
>PISX010034642.1:0-13851 GCA_004024625.1 Mellivora capensis
GAATGGATAAAGAAGATGTGGTATATATACACAATGGAATACTATGCAGCCATCAAAAGAAATGAAATCTTGCCATTCGCAACGACATGGATGGAACTAGAGGGTATCATGCTTAGTGAAATAAGTCAATCAGAGAAAGACAACTATCATATGATATCCCTGATATGAGGAAGTGGAGATGCAACATGGGGGACTAGGGAGGTAGAAAAAGAAGAAAAGAAACAAGATGGGATTGAGAGGGAGACAAATCATAAGTGACTCTTAATCTCACAAAACAAACTGAGGGTTGCTTGGGGGAGGGGGTCGGGAAAGGTGGGTGGGGTAATGGACATTGGGGAGGGTATGTGCTATGGTTAGTGCTGTGAAGTGTGTAAACCTGGCGATTCACAGACATGTACCCCTGGGGATAAAAATATGTTTATAAAAAATAAAAATTATTAAAAAAAAAAGGGAAAGATCGGCAATGCATAGGCAGGAAATATTTGCAAAATGCACAGCTGACTAAGGACTTGTATGATGATGACAACAGGTTCTTGCCCAGCTCAGTAAGAAAAGCAAACATTGCACTTGCAAAAGGTTTATACAGAGACCTCAATGAAGAAGAGACATGGATAGGAGAGATGCACAGGGAAGTTCAACCTCGCAGCAAGATGACCTACTGTTACACACCATTGAAAAGAGGGGAGAGAGTCCTAAAAAGACAGTGTTAGGGGGATACGGAACAAGGAGAACACTCATACATTGTTCGTGGGAGCAAAAATGGTTTAAAAAACCCACTTGAAGTAATAATTTGGTAGTTTCTTATAAAGTTAAAAATATATTTGCCATATGACCCAGAAACACCATTCTCAGGTGCACACCTAAGAGGAATGAAGAAGCAAGTCCACAAAACGTACTGGGCACCACCTAAAGGCCATCACGTGTGGGTGCTCGACATTCAGAACTTAAGAGATGACAAGGACTCAGTCACTGACACAGCATACATAAACCCCAGCAGCATTAGGCCAAGTGAGAGAAGACAGAGTCCTAGAACCCCAACTCTGTAATTTCATTTGTATGACATTCTGGGCTACACCAAACTACACGAACAGACACTCAGATCCATGGCTGCCAAGAGCTGTGGTGGCAGATGGTGATTTATTTCCAAAAAGCAGGAGAGTAATTTTTGCTACGACTGAAACATTCTAAATCTTAATCGTCACGTTGGTTATACGACCGTCTCAGATTGTCAAAATTCATAGAAGTGTGCGCCTAAAAATGGAAGTTTTTATTGGATTCAAATTTGACCTCGATAACTGACCTACAACATTCTCAGATAAATCACATTTTGAAGTACTTTCTGAACCATCAAGGAAGAATGATTCAGCCAATTCTACCTGTACTACTAAGTTTCATCAAATTTATTGTAACCTTATTTGCATGCTTGGAATATTTCAGGGACCTGAAGGATAATTTCAGTGGTTCATTAACTAGAAAACACCTTAAGAACCAGGCTAGTGTTCAAAGGCAAACAGAGGCACGTGAAAATTTACAAGCGGTCGTCTGAGCAAACATTAATTCCAAGCCAAAAGTGGTAAGGGCTCCACCACAGCAGCTCGGGGGAAGGGTTTCCGAGGAGACCCAGAACAAAGCAACGTGTTCAGTTGCCGAGCAAGCAGCTGCCTCTCTTGGGAGAGCCTAGTTGACCGTTTGTGGTTAGTTGTCCCTAAATTTCATTTGTTCCGATTCAAGAGCCACCTCAATCTGATGGCCTTCCTGTTTAATTACTTTAACACTCGTTGTCAGAAAACACAGAATCCAGAGTGAGGATTAACAGCATCCATTCGTTCAGTTCTGCATCATAAGAATATAGACACTTGGGAGAAGTCAGAGCTTTTCCTCGAGAGCACATCTCATCTGCAGACATTCTAGACCCTGGAAATGCACAGTCAGAGCAATGCCTGGGAAGAGCTTCAGCTCATCCTAGATCCGCTGAGTGCATGGATCCTCAAAATGGCAGAGGATTCGAAGAGATTCAGAAAAGCTAGACTTAAAGAGTTTCGTAGCGTTTACAGGGAACGAACAGAGAAATGGGGGGCCATCTGACATCTATTACGTCCGTGTGGGTGGGTGGCCTACGTGTGTGCGCATCTCGTGAACTCCTTCGTGCTCTGCTGGTTCTCAAGAGAAGAAAACGCATACATTCAGTCAATCATGCTTTTGTTGCTTCTTTATCCACCCAGTCATTTCATTACGTAGTTTCCATCCTGCAATGTCTCTGTCCGATCTTGATTCTGTGCTAACCTGGAGTTGCCTGACTTCAGAAACTCTTGAATTTATCTGGGAAATCCAGAAAACACTGGGTAATCCATATGCACAGAAGACAGTTCTTGTCTTGCATGAGCTTAAATCTACCGGGGATGGAGGGGATGGTGACAGACAAGGAACCAGGTGACTTCTAGGGGGCATGAAAAGCACTATGGGGGAAACACCTGGGAGAGTGGGAGGGTTCCATGGAAGGTTGGCGTGTGATGGGTCCAGGGAAAGAGCCCCAGACTCGGCGCCCAGGGGAATAGGGAGGCGGAGGAAGGAGGGGTGACAAAAGCTTCTCAGCAGACAAGAGGGTCCTCACACCAGCGACACAGACCAGTGTGAGAGGAGCCCTAAGAAGTGAGCCAGGACGGTGGAGGCTGGACAGGAGAGGGAAAGGGAGGTCTGGTGACCAAGTGTCCTCGGGTTCCACGCCGGGGGTCTCTGCGCAGCTCCAGAGGGAGAAGGAAAGGGTTCCAGCGAGGGAAGGGATGATCCGGTCTGTGTTTAGAACGACCAGTGAGACACAAAAGGAGAGATGGCTTCGGTGCCCCTCCAAGGACAGCGGAGATGTCCTGCCCCAACCCACCGGCTGTAGGTGGCCGGGGACGGAGAACAGTCTGACACCCACAGTGACACAGTGGTGGGGGCGGCGAGCTACTCCCCGTGCCGGGCGCTGCGCTGGCCCTGGGGACGCTTCCCAGACGCCGGCGCTGACAAGCAGCCCCGCTTCCCCGGGAGCGCGGAGAACGGAGACTCTCACCGGTGTCTTCCCTCCCCAGAGCTGCCCCCGCCAGGCCAGGGCGCGCCCGCCCCCTGCACACGCAGGCCCACCCGCGCACCCGCACCCCTGAGGCACACAGGGCACCCGCCTACCTGACGCGACGCCCTGCCCCCCGCCCCCTGGGCACCCACAGCTCCCACAGCACCTGCCCGGGTCCCCGAGGTGAGACTCCGCCGCAGAGAGGGCGCCGGGTCCTGGAGAGCCGCGGGGCCGACGGGCGCATGGGCAGGTGCCTGCCTCTCATTCCCACACCTTTGCCTACCGCAATTCAGTGCTTTCCAGATGCATCTCCGCAAGAGGACTCGGGCCACCGGGTCAGAGGTCACGCTCGGCAAAAGCGCACTGAGCAGGAGCGCAGGTCTCACGGGGTGGGGGGTTTGGTTTCCCCATGACGTTACTGAAGGTCCAAATAATCTTTCAAAATGAATTCGGAATTAGCATGTAGATTTTTTTTTTTTTAGTATATGTGCTTCCAAAGCGAGCACCATGTAGATCTATTTTTGTTAACCAAAAAAAGATATTTAATGTGAATATGGTTTAAAATGGATTTTCTTCCTAATACAGATCCAAAACCGAAAAAACCATTGACAAGAAAATAAACCTTTGACCCATCATTAATTTAATGAGCAGTTTTAATATCGTGTGTATCATGAACCCATTTATAATTGTAGCCATTTGGCTACATACAATCACATACGCAGAACTTCCTGCATGTGTTCCACGAACACTACCCACAAATGATCAAAATAATGAAAGTTTCCCCCGGTCAAGATCTGAAAGACTTGAAGGACGTCTTTATACCAGGGACTGCAAACTGGCGGTCAAAAGGATAAACCAAGCTTTCAAAGGTGTTCTGTTCCTTTTTCATTCTCGTCCTGTTTGGCTAGCATGCTATTTTCCTTGACTTAGTTTACTTGTGTTGTTTTGTTGAATCTGAATAGTTTTAAGGGAAGACAGTGAACCATCAGCCGCATCCCTCACTGTCCTCAGCTCACGTCCCTTCACACTTCCATACGACTGACCTAGCAACCAACAGCTTTGGGACCCACAACCCATGCCACACAGAAGCACCTTTTCTTAGTATCACAGAGCTTCCTGGAAAATAAAAGTTTCTGGAAAGCATGAAAATAAGTATGTCCCCATGTTTCATATGAAGTTCACTGATTTAGAAATATGTAATGCATGTTCCAGAACACATACTATACTTCACAAAAATACTGTACATGCCAACTGCAAATAACATGGGTTATTTCCAAATTTCCCAAAGCTAAGTATTGTTCCTCTAACCTTTTCCTTCCGCTTCCTGCAGAATTTCTATCATTATTTCATTGACGTGTTACCCCTTCTCAGTGCTTCTTAGGAAATGCCAATGCAGAAAAGTAGTTGTAAAATATTGCCACCGTTGTAAAGTGATTATTTTTATTTGGTGAGATGTGGAATGAGGCAGACTATATTGGGCATACAATGAACAATGAAAAATTACTCAAGACTCCTCTACTCAGTGTGAAGTGACCACATATGTGAAAACTGCACGCAAAGCCACAGGCACAGGCCTGAGACTATCCACCTTTCAGACTTTTGAATCAGTCTATCCTGAAACTGCTTTTCCAGCCTAGCATCTGGACGCTTGACTAGGAGTTAGAATTCCTTCAACTTATGCAGAAATTTCCCTACATGACAAACACAGTTCCCTGTGGCTTAAAACTTTTTTACAATGTGGCTTATGCTGAGCACCTGCTTTCTGTCTCGGAGTCCGGGGATTTTGGTACACGCTGGCAAAGGATACCTCTGGAATCAGTCTCCAGAGTGGCAGAGACCACTCTGCATGTGTTGCTAGAGAAATTAACCAAGTCTTGTGTGACTCCAAGGGGAGGACTTATGGAAGCTGGTGCCTGGTCTTCTGGGCTTGGCTGCAAGTGACTTTTCCCTCTGCTGGTTTTGTTTGTATCTTGTGCTCTAGTAACTCTTAGAAAAATCTGTGCCGAGTTCTGTGGATGGTTTCTACCCATCACCAGACTTGAATATGACATTGGTACCAAAACACACACACACACGCACACACAGAGACACACACACACACACACACACACACACACCTTTCACATACTTGAAGAGAATGCCAAAACTAAAATATGACTGTGATCACGAAGAGAAAAGAAACAATAAGCATAATGTCACCATCCCACATGCCCTTCAGCAGCTCTGCCCACCACTGAACACTGGGGAGCAAAGGGGGGCCAAGGCAACAAAAGTATGAGGAAGACAAGTAGAATGAGCAGGGACAATAATGAAACTGTCTGGTAGGAAGGTAGAAGAATCACCATAATGAGCAAATGCACCTTAAATGAAAATACGACATATACATTTTATGTAAGATGTGTATAAATGGGAAGATCAGATCACAAACTGCAAAAAAAAAAAGAAAATTAAAAGTCCCCAAATCAAAGTAGTATGAAAGATTAAAAGCAATCAGGGTAAGAGAAAATGATACTTTTTAATGCTAAAAGCTAAAATCCACAATAAAAACAGAACATGCGTGACTATTTATGCTCCAAGGAACTCAATAACCATTCTTTTGAAGCAAATACTACAGACAAAGCAAGGAGACATAGAAATACACAAACCGGAGACTTTAAGATGCTGCTCTCAGTCCAAGACAGGGCAGTGGACATAATGCCAGTGAAGAGATGAAAGCTTTCAACAACAACATCAGGAGGGTAGGTCTTGGAAACAGCCACTGGATTCTGTATTTGGATCACAGAGCAAACACGTGTTCACGGCACGATCATAAAAGGTGATGATAGAACACAAAGAAAGTAGACGTCTTTTCCATTAAGCAGAAACTTTTCAAACAATGTTCTCTGGTCACAATGCAATAAATTCAAAGGTGCGAACAAAATGACAGAAGATCCTTTTACCTGGAAATTTAAAACTGCTTATCAACCCACTTCTGGTTCAAAAAGGAAGAACAAGCTAAAATTAAAGAATTTTTTAAAAGTATATCCCTGATGCGTTATTTATCAGGATTTGGGGGATGCATCTAAAATAATAGAGGAAAATATGTTGCCCTAAATACTTTTTCAATAGAACTGAAAGATTAAAAGAAGAATTTAATGCCCAAATCAAAATAATAGGAAAAAAAGGAATGACAACCAAACCAAAAAAGCATAAGGAATGACATCATAAAAATAAACATACAAATTAGTAAAGATGATAGAAAAATAAGTCTAATTAATAAGTTTAAATATTGTTTTTTAAGAAAAAATAAAAGAGACAAACCACTAGGTACTTTAATTAATGGGAAAGAAGGAGAAAGTACAAATGTATGAAGTAAGAAATGAGAAGTACAAATAACTATTGAAAATAAAGAAATTTTAGTAAGTCATGATGTGATTTCTACATAAATTAATTTGATACACTGCTAGATGCAATAGGTAGTTTCTTAAGAAATCACAGTGTTACAGAGTTTAAACAGACCAGTTTCCATAGAAGAAAGAGAGAATGGTGAAGGAATACTTCTACAGGAGGGAAAAAAAAAGGCACTAAGCCTCCACATAATTCAACAGTGTCGAAAAAGGAAGGACACTTTTGAAACTTTTTTTTAAATGGGGCACTTATAACACTGATACCCAACCCAAATAAAGACAGGACAAAGAAATAAAGCTACAGATCAATACATTCATGAATATCAATGCAAACATTCTGAGCCAAATATTAGTCAACAGAATCCGTCCTCACTTTGAAAAAAAAAAAAAATTCAAGCTTAGTTCAATATGACAGATTCCGGAGCATCACATGCAGTATCAACAAATTTTAGGGAAAAACAAAAATGGTCACCTCCATAAGTGCGCAGAGACCCTTTGCCAAAACCCAACACTTATTTATGATAAAAATACTAAGAAAATGGGAACGGATGGATCCTTTAACATGATAATGTGTATATCACTATATATGTTTGTGTATAGATGTATAGACATATAAGTGTATGTGTATATAAATATTTGTGTGTTTAGATATATTTACAATTTACTCAAAAAGCTGGTGTCTTATTTTATTTTTTGGAGAAAAAATTATGACCAGCATTACAACTAAGATGAGGAAAAGATAAGGATGGTCACTATCTCCACCAGGATCTGGCATCCTACTTAGTGTATCAGCTAGTACAACTGCACAAAAGAAGAAAATTGGAGACATAAGAATATGTAAAGGAAAAGTAATGCTGTCCCAATTACAAACGATAGGACAGTCAACCTATAAAACCCAGAGTGTCCACCATAAAACCAACAAAACATCACAATATTCTGTGAAGTAGCAGGCTTCAGGTTCAGAGTAACATACAAAACTTTATAGCCTTCATACAAATGAATAATAAAGAGTTTTAAAACATGATAGTAGAAAATACATTTGAAGCCGCAACAAAGAAGACAAAAAATTAGAAAAGAGGTATTAACAACTGTGCAAAACCTAAACCATGAAAATGTGAAGACAGTTCCTAGAAGGCAAGAGTAGAATTCAACAAACGGAAAGCATCTCCTTTTCTGAGGGAAGACAATTCAACCTAAAACTGTCTAGTCTCCCTACATTAAGTTCCGTGCAATTCAAATATCTAAAAGACATTTCGGGTTTTTTGTTTTATTTTGTTGTTGTTTTCAGAGAAGGAAGTGGCGAGGAAGGATGGGGAGGGAGGGAATCTCAAACACTCACCATACCCAGTGCGGATCCCGTCCCGTCGATCTAAAAGACATTTCGGGTTTTTTGTTTTATTTTGTTGTTGTTTTCAGAGAAGGAAGTGGCGAGGAAGGATGGGGAGGGAGGGAATCTCAAACACTCACCATACCCAGTGCGGATCCCGTCCCGTCGTGGGGCTGGATCTCACAATTGAAATCATGGCCTGAGCTGAAATCAAGAGTCAGAGGCTTAACCGACTGGGCCACCTGGGTGCCTCTCTCTCTCTACAAGCAATCTTACGGAGTTGATCTGATACAAAGTTCACATGGAATAACAAACATGAAGGAGAACCCGGGTAAGCTCCGAAAGAGAATAACCGTGGAGAAGAACGGGTCCTGCCCCATATTCAAGCATAGCATTTCCATTCCTAAAACACGGTGTTGGTGCGTGAATGCACATGCACTGGACTAGAATGGAAGACAGAGTCTGCAGTCAGACCCAAATACGCATGGATCCTTAGGATATAACCAAAGTGGCATCTCAGATCACAGGGGGACAGGCAGACTCTTTTATACATGGTGTTGAGGCAAATGGACAGTTGTTGTAAAATTGTAAAATTAGATCTATGTCTCACATCATTCCTAAGAATGTTAGTTTAGGGAACTAAACATAAAAACTGAAGCCACAGAAACGCTGGAAAATAACATGTATAAATTTCTTTTTAACATTGATGTAAGGACTGGCTTTCTAACATTATCCCAAAACATGGAGTCAAGAAAAGATGAAAAAAAACAATACTAATAAATTTAGCTACATGCCAAAATATTAATTTAAAAATGCATGACAAGGGTGCCTGAGTGCCTCTGTTGGTTAAGCATCTGACTCTTGATCTCAGCTTAGGTCTTGATCTCAGGGTCATGAGTTCAACACCGGCACTGTGCTCCATGCTGGGTGTGGAACCTACTTTAAAAAAATAAAAAAAATAAAAAACCCATGAGATAAACACCATAAGCAAAAAACACCATAAGCAAAATACATGATATTCTGAGAGGAAATATTCTCAGCATATACTGCTGGCAAAGAGCTAATACCCCTAACATAGAGAACTCTTAAATACTGTAGAACAAAGAAATAAAAACCCAAGAGAAAAATGTGAAAATATAATAAACAGACAATTCACAAAGACAAAAATGTTCTTCACACATGAGCAGAGGTCCAAATTCACTCATTTTTAGAGAATTACCAATTAGAATAACACTAAGATAGTACTTCTGAACTATCAGAATATTTTTTATAGGAAGTTTTTTTATTTTTTATTTTATTTTTTTTAATTTCTTTTCAGCGTAACAGAATTCATAGTTTTTGCACCACACCCAGTGCTCCGTGCGATGCATGCCCTCCATAATACCCACCACCTGGCTCTCCCAACCTCCCATCCCCTGCCCCTTCAAAACCCTCAGGTTGTTTTTCAGACTCCATAGTCTCTCATGGTTCATCTCCCCCCCGCCAATTTAACTCCACTCCCTTCTCTTCTCCATCTCCCCATGTCCTCGTGTTATTTTATGCTCCGCAAATAAGTGAAACCATATGATAATTGACTCTCTCTGCTTGACTTATTTCACTCAGCATCATCTCTTCCAGTCCCATCCATGTTGCTACAAAAGTCTGGTATTCATCCTTTCTGATGGAGGCATCATACTCCATAGTGTATACGGACCACACCTTCCTTATCCATTCGTCCGTGGAAGGGCATCTTGGTTCTTTCCGCAGTTTGGCGACCGTGGCCATTGCTGCTATAAACATTGGGGTACAGATGCCCCTTCTTTTCACCATATCTGTATCTTTGGGGTAAATACCAGTAGTGCAATTGCAGGGTCATAGGGAAGCTCTGTTTTTAATTTCTTGAGGAATCTCCACACTGTTCTCCAAATTGGCTGCACCAACTTGCATTCCCACCAACAGTGTAGGAGGGTTCCCCTTTCTCCACATCCTCTCCAACACACGTTGTTTCCTGTCTTGCTGATTTTGGCCATTCTAACTGATGTGAGGTGGTATCTCAATGTGGTTTTAATTTGAATCTCCCTGATGGCTAGTGATGATGAACATTTTTTCATGTGTCTGATAGCCATTTGTATGTCTTCATTGGAGAAGTGTCTGTTCATGTCTTCTGCCCATTTTTTGATATGATTATCTGTTTTTTGTGTGTTGAGTTTGAGAAGTTCTTTATAGATCCTGGATATCAACCATTTGTCTGTACTGTCATTTGCAAGTATCTTCTCCCATTCTGTGGGTTGCCTCTTTGTTTTGTTGACTATTTCCTTTGCTGTGCAGAAGCTTTTGATCTTGATGAAATCCCCAAAGTTCATTTTCGCTTTTGTTTCCTTTGCCTTTGGAGACATATCTTGAAAGAAGTTGCTGTGGCTGATATCCAAGAGGTTACTGCCTATGTTCTCCTCTAGGATTCTGATGGATTCCTGTCTCACGTTGAGGCCTTTTATCCATTTTGAGTTTATCTTTGTGTACGCTGTAAGAGAATGGTCAAGTTTCATTCTTCTACATACAGCTGTCCAATTTTCCCAGCACAATTTATTGAAGAGACTGTCTTTTTTCCACTGTATATTTTTTCCTGCTTTGTCGAAGATTATTTGACCATAGAGTTGAGGATCCATATCTGGGCTCTCTACTCTGTTCCACTGGTCTATGTGTCTGTTTTTATGCCAGTACCATGCTGTCTTGGTGATCACAGCTTTGTAGTAAAGCTTGAAATCAGGTAATGTGATGCCGCCAGTTTTATTTTTGTTTTTCAACATTTCCTTAGCAATTCGGGGCCACTTCTGATTCCATACAAATTTTAGGATTATTTGCTCCAGCTCTTTGAAAAATACCGGTGGAATTTTGATCGGAATGGCATTAAAAGTACAGATTGCTCTAGGCAGTATAGACATTTTAACAATGTTTATTCTTCCAATCCAAGAGCATGGAATGGTCTTCCATCTTTTTGTGTCTTCTTCAATTTCTTTCATTAGTGTTCTGTAGTTCCTTGAGTACAGATCCTTTACCTCTTTGGTTAGGTTTATTCCCAGACAATTTTTTTTAAATTATATGTCAATACAGTTAGCTCCCGATCCTGTTAGGAAGCAGAAACTATCATAAGTTATTAATGAGAACTCCAGTTGTTTCACTCCATCCAGAGGGAAACTTTCTAATACCTAGGGAAACCAAAACAACCAAATTAAGACCTACACATATGCTTAGTTTTTTTTTTTTTTTTTTTTAAGGTTTTTTTTTTTTTTAAGATTTTATTTATTTATTTGACAGAGATTACAAGTAGGTAAGAGAGGCAGGCAGGGAGAGAGAGGAGGAAGCAGGCTCTCCGCGGAGCAGAGAGCCCGATGTGGGGCTCGATCCCAGGACCCTGGGATCATGACCTGAGCTGAAAGCAGAGGCTTTAACCCACTGAGCCACCCAGGCGCCCCCATATGCTTAGTTTTTGACTCAGAAGTCCTACTTCTAAGAATCTACCTAGAAGATACCACTAACACTACAAAAACTCAAACACAAGATTTTTCATAGAAGCATTGTTTGTAATTCCAACTTTCTGGAAACAATCTGAATCCCCATATATGGAGAGTGTTTGAAAAGCTAATAAGCAATGACATGTCTACACAGTGCAATGTTATTCAACTGCTCTTAAGAAAAGATCTTTATAGATGACAACGAAGTGATTTTACTAGAGTATCCTGTTAAGCAAAACAAGCAAAGCACAAAAGAGTGATTAAAGCATGACAGCTTTTATGGGAAAAGGGAGATATAATAAATATAATAAATATAATAAATATATAAGCATATTTTCATTCATGCAAAAGAAATACAGGGAGATATGGAATTGTTGAATCACTATTTGGTACACCTAAAGCTAACTTAACATTGTACTAGCTAATTGGAATTAAAAGCTTAAAAAAAAGAAACACACAGAGAATAAATCAGAAAGTATAACATCAGGTTACATGTAGGGAGTGGGTGGGAAGGGAGTGGAAAGAAGGGGCATGGATTGGCAAGGATGAGGAGGGAGCCATACTTCTTTGAGTGTAAGTCTCTATACAGCTGACTCTTAAAACCATAGGAATGTTCCACATACCTTTCCCATACCCAAAATTAACCAATTAAAAACAACCAGCACGTGAGGTGAACCAAAACATGCCACATAAACATGAACAAAGCAACCAAACTCTTCCGAATGGAAAACGTCACGATGCTGGGGTGGGTGGAGAACATCGGGAAAGCAATGTCCTGACTGGACACCGTAAAGCTGGGATGAAGGCCACTGGGCCTCGGAGCTGTGATTTTGTTAATGCCTGGGTCTCACTGGGGTACAGGTTGACCACTGTGGAACTTGACAGTGTGCATTCAAACTCAACGAACACTTACACATGGTGTAGCTGACGACCAGGTTTGTGACTGACCAGGTTTGTGACTGCTGAGAGTGGGCGGACAGCTGGGACAAGCGGGGGTCCCGGGATGACCTCTGTGAGAGTGAACAGGAATCTTTCCCATGTGCGTCCTCAGGGGACATGCACATGTGCACAGACACACGCCTGTCCCAGACGGGGGAATCAGAGTCACAGAGGCATGCCTGTGAATGGCTTCGCAGACCCGTTTCTTCCCAATTCTCTCTGCTGAGAAAGCCCAGAAGCAGTGACTTACTGTGATTCCTCTTACCTTAAAAAATAGTCTCATGCTACATCCCCAAATTTGCCTACTCCCTTCTACATAGCGTTCCTTAATAACGCCGTCTATGCTTAACCATTTGCACTCCCTCTCCTTCCCTTCTCCATGAAACTCATGCCTACCTGGCTTTCCTGGCAACCACTAGAACAGGAAAACACCTCCGTTGAGGTCATGAGCAGCTGTGTTCTACAGTCTACAGCCACGCTTACGTGCATGTTATTGTTTCTTGACCAACCAACACCATCTGACACACCCCAGAGCTGTGGTGGCATACACAACTGTATTTTCAATGTCTACACTTGAATATTGAATGTATGGATGCCAAACAACAGATTTTAAACCCTACTGGCTGTCCTTCTGCTCAAAACCGGCTCTTTGTACAGCATTGGGCACCCAAGGCCATCCCTCAGGACGCTCGTCCTAAACCTGACCCATTCTTGGCCCCAGTTTCCCATATCCCACCAGCAAGTGTGTTGGGACCAAAGAATTCTCCCCTCCACCATCACAAAGCCCTCGTCTAGACCGTCTCACTTATCTGCAAGACTGGAAAACTCTGGTCTACTCCCATCCTCCCACTACCAACTCAGGAGGCACAGGGAACTATTCAAAAGTAAACTTGATATTGAACATAACACATTAGCTTGATGGACTCTGCCAGGTGAACACCTTTGTGTTACCATAACCCCAGTGAAGAGAAGACATACATGTCACGAGCTTCCCAGAGACAGGCCCTGGGTTCAGCATGTCTTCTGCCAAAGTAATGACAAGGCTAACTTGTTTCTGTGAAGTGTTTCCAGGTTTGAAACAGGAAAAGAATGGAATCCTAAGTGTATGATCTCTTATGAGTGGCTTCCTGGGATCAAAACTCTTCTATCCATGTTATTCTATTGTAGTTAAAAGTCACTCTTCCTCATTGATGACCCTGTCCCCTTGTGTCAACACCCCAAAATGTACTTGTCCATATGAACCTCCTATTTATTTCCAGTTAGGGCTATTCTGTTTTTTTATGAGCACACATATGACTTTCTTTTGCTGATCAAATACGTGTGTTATTTTTTCATACTTTCTAGAAGGGAGATACTGGCCCAGAAAGTGCACAGTATTTCAGCTGTGGTGGAAACCTCATATGTTTCCCAGAGTGGTTGCACCAGTTTAATCTCTAACTAGTGCCTGCTTCTCAGGCTCATAAACACGGAATTTTCAGTATTTAAAATTTAAGCCAGTTTGGCAGGTTTTAATTTGTCTTATTCTAATGATTACAAAAGTCAGCATTTTAAAAAATTTATTGGCCACATCGAAATCTTCTTTTGCCTACCCTTCTGTTAGCTGATCTGTTGTTTATAAGGGTTTGTAGAAGTTCTTTATTCTGTTTCTATGTCTTT
>PISX010034643.1:0-13782 GCA_004024625.1 Mellivora capensis
TCCTGGATATCAACCTTTTGTCTGTACTGTCATTTGCAAATATCTTCTCCCATTCCGTGGGTTGCCTCTTTGTTTTGTTGACTGTTTCCTTTGCTGTGCAGAAGCTTTTGATCTTGATGAAGTCCCAAAAGTTCATTTTCGCTTTTGTTTCCTTTGCCTTTGGTGACATATCTTGAAAGAAGTTGCTGTGGCTGATATCGAAGAGGTTACTGCCTATGTTCTCCTCTAGGATTCTGATGGATTCCTGTCTATTATTTAGTTTTAAAAATCCTCTGAACATTAGACATAAAACCTTGGAGAAGACAGGCCGGCTTCATCTTTTGTTTGCTTCTAAAAATTAATGGACTCATCAGCCCTTAAGAGGAGGTTGCTCCAAATGCAACCCACAAGGTGCAACATCAAACTCCCATGTTGCAGAGGACCTCTGCGCATTGACACACATGACCTCCTAATGGCAGGGTGAGGAAAAGGCTTTCCACTGAGATAGAAGGAGATGCAGAAATTGACATTTTGCCCATACAAATCATTATCACTGCAAATACTCAGGACACACTGTAGAGTTTACAAAATACCTTCATGCGCATTATCCCTTCTGAGCCTCATAACAAAGAGGAGAGGTCAGTGGACTAGACATTATTATTACTATGATTACTGTTCCTACCCTCATGTAATGAATAAGAAGGTCAGAGACTGCTCAGAGACTGCATAGTCATGCTGCCATAGAAGAAAGGCCTGCCTTCCAGCTGACCAGGTTCAAATCTTACATCCCAGTAAACAAGAAGAGTTTTGAATAGGAACAACAGTTTGGGGCCCAGAGGACAGACAATTCTTCCAGCGTGTATTTCTTGTCTCATGGATCATCCTCAGTCTGTTTTGGTATCTACCTCGGTACTGTGCATGGCAGAACCTGGGATCCCTGGCATCTCCTCGCTTCTCAGAGTGTTTGGGTGACCCTGAACTGGCCCTCAAGGAGCTTCAAGATTTTCCTAGAACCAGGCTCTGTGGTAGGAGGGTCCAAGTGGGGAATTCCAAGGGGTGCCTTTCCTGCAAGCCCTGAACACTCCCCTCCCCTCTGTGCTTGCTGCATGGTACACATCTCCTCACCCAGCCCCTGCATTCTATCCTTCTCTTTGCATCCCCCCTCTGTTCCCTTACTTAAGTGCTCAGGGAGGTCAAGGCCTGCACCCCACTCAGCTTTGCATTCTGGGGCAAGTTGTCACATTCAGGGGATATGTGTGGAATGGACACATGAAGAAATCAATTAAATAACTAATTATTAGGGGAAAATACAGACAAGTACACGGAAAGGCAAGTTAGCAGATTTTACCCATGCTAATACTTTGTGCCCACAAAATAGTGATGTGTTTTAACAGTTATCCACCTTTTAGCTTCTTAAAATGGTGGCTTTGACTTAGCCCTGCAAATAACAAAGCAAACCCTTGGCCATGCTCAAAAAGTCCCAGGTCTTTAGTAAGCATGCAGGTAATCTGGGAGAGACTGGTAGGGATTCATATACAGGTCTTCATGACACAGTTGTTGGGTTCAACCCACGTTGGGTGATGACTAAGTAAAGGGGTACATGGTGGGCTAGCCTCATAGTCATGGGGCTCAGGAGTGGCAGATGGACTCAAGACCAGGGAGCCATCCAGTTAAGGTCGGATTCTTCTAATAAATATGAGTAGCCTCCGGTGGTTAAAGATAGGGGGTGTAAACAAGGAAAACAAGTTTTGGGCCACATTCTGCCTAACATGCATTTATTAGCAAACAGGCAAAGACACAGACACACAGCGTTTCCTATAACTTGAGAAGTCACACTCTCTGTCTACAATAATATGAGAACATCATTAATGAAGGCTTGTTATTTCATGAAACATATATTTATATAATCGATTTAATGGAATATATATCATATATAATATACATATATGTTACATATTCCATTAATGTTTAACGGAATGTGAATACACATACTACATACACACACATGCACACGCATAAATATATATAGCCAATATTTAAGAATTTTGGATATATATACCCAGTGAAACTTCATTCATTCATAGATAAAATATTTCAGCCCAAGTTGGGCTCTAAAATATACTTTTCCACTGTTGGTTTAGAGAATCAACTCGGTATCCTGGCATTTATTCGGAGGAATGGCATTGGAAGCAGATAGACACAGTTTCCGGGACCGTCTCTGTTCTCAGGGGCCGGGAAAACTACATAAACTATTCAGGCCTCAGTTTCTTGATTTGGAAAATAAAATTAATAATAAGTAATGCATAGTGTTGTTCAATCTGATAATGGAAGTAATGTATTTAATAGGTACCCAGATTGATTAGGTACAAAGGAAATAATGTGTCTTCCCCTTCTTGCCTCTCCTCTTCCTGGTATAATAAAATAATCACATGATCAAGATTTTGTGAGGACATAAAGTACTTAATGGAGAGGAGAAATCATTGTTTGAGAGATGTAGACCATTTATTGTTTGCATGCAAATATGAGCGTAATTTCAAATAAGCCATATCTAGTCACTGCTGATGACCTTGTGGAAACTTTTCCTGACAAGGGTAGTAGCTAGAAGTTGGCTTTGGTTACCAATTATTACGGGCATCTTTCTCTGACTATATTCTCTGACTATATGACTACATATTCTTTGAATATGTAGACTAATATGTCACCTAATTCTGGGTAATCTTGTCTACCTATTTGCAGGATTTGTTTTATTATAAGCTTCTACGGGATCAAGATTAAACCATCTAAGTCCCTTGAAGTCAAAACCTGTAGGCTTTTCTCTTACACAGCCTTCCATCACCCTGTCCCCTGTGCTTAGCCAGGGCTTACCAGTATTTCCTTCATAAAATCCCCTCCTACCCTGTGTGGGTCTCCTCCTGTCCCCTGGTTAGAGTCACCTACATATCAGCTGTGTGTAACTGTATGTAAGCAGATGGACTGATTCTTAGACACTTCCCAGAATCTATAGGGGCTCAATAAATTTTTAAGGGGGAAGGAACTAGTTTTACAACCAAACCTGTGTGTAGATCAATCCAGCACCCTACTGGCTAAGCATTTCCTCTTCTATGTGTTCATTAGGCATGGAGTCTGAAAGCATTACTTTCCAGGGGCACAGAAATGCTGTTGTTATGCATAGCTTTATAGCATTCACAATGGCTGTGATGTCTTCTCAACTATTCGTTTTGATTGCTGTTGTTTTTTCTCATTTGTGTATAGCTAACAGTTCAGCCATGAGACAGCTAATAATTCATTTTGTTGAAGATCAGGGCTTAAACATTTGTACTGCCTGAATCTGATCCTCAGTTTCTGGATGAGTGGAAGATTGGAGCACAGAATCTAGATCTAGGGGCAGTTGGTATACCCTTGAGACATATGCGCTCCCTTACCCCTTTTCACTGTTCCCTGTTTTACTCTGTCCACTGAGACCTTATTCTATAACCTGCACCCTCACAGCTCACCTTGACCACGTTCTGCTAACCATCTGAGTACTTTGTTGTTGCCATGGTACTAACTACACAAAATATAAAAGGAACTTCTGATGACCCAACTTGTATAGGCCAACTTTCAGCCTTCAACACCTGAGTTTTCAGGGACTTCAACTTGACCATTTGTGTAGTCCTAACAGCATCATGAAAAACAAATGAAGATAGTTTACTCTTTTCCCTGAACTGCCCCTCACTCCGTCTCCTCCCCCTATAACAGCCCTTGGGCAAGCCAAGACACCACCACATTATCCTTCATGCAAGATCTTTCCCATAATGGATACCAGCAAAGTAATGTCTGACCTCAGGTCCAGTTATATATTTATTTCAGCGGGTACATTCAAAGTCTTTTGTGCTTAGTTTCAATCATGCAACCATAAAACCAACCATGCAAAGATGACGGTCAAGTTAAGTGAGTCACCTGGGAACTTGAAGAATGTTAAATTTGTTGCAGAGAGCCCAGTGGATCTAGTTCTTCACATTTAGAACACCTCCTTTGTTACTAAAATACTTTCAAACTTTATCTTATCAATCTCCTTAGAGCCAACATTCATGTCATTCCCATTCCTGCCTAATAAAGGAATTATAAGAAGTATACCCACCAGCAAGATCCCCAGGAAAAGCATATGAATAGAAGTTAATGGTGTTAGCACCAACATCTGAACTAAGAAATGGGGCACCCTGAGTTTCAGCCTGGGAAGCTGGAACGGGTACAGGTAACAGAATATCCTCATAGAGCAAGCTTTGTCCTTGTTTCTCTTCTCTTTTTCTAATGCTATGCTATTTTTCTTTAATCGTTTTTTCCGTTGGCTCTTTCTCTCTTTCCTTTCATATAAATTATGAACATATGTATATATCTTCCTAGTAATCAGTATCCCTAGCTATACTTTACCAAGACTGCATTGAAGAAACAAGTCTCAGCTGGGAGGTACAGGGTTGGATAAGGGTAGAAAAGCTGTTTTCCAGAAGCATGTTTTATTACTTCTGTGACTCAGATATCTCCATTTCACCTCATTTTCTTTTAAGGGCAAATATTTAGCAAACTAGGACGCACTGATATGGGATCTCAGTGAGAAATGAGTGCAGACCAAAAGCTTATTAGCATAGTTTCCTGTCTCTTAAAAAAGATAAAATCCTCCCCTTTCCAAAAATAACTGATAAATGATCCTTTGTGGTGATGATTGTGGTGCTGCTTCTATTGCCATCAAACGCCTACTTCACATCTTACTGAAAATTAGAGCTTCGCAGATCTGGACAGCAAATGTGGATGATTGCAGGATGGGGTAAGGCCACTAAGGCTCAGAATGCACTAGACTTTAGCAGACCAGTTGACTTCAACTCACAGAATTTAAACCTTAAAAATATTTTAGGGCTTTTATTTTCTAAAAAATGCTTAACAACTTAAAAGAGTTAGGGTTACGTGAATCCTATAATATGCCAAACACTGCATAGCCACAGTTATGATATTTGGCTCATTCTTCTTGGCATCTCCTTCGATGGACCTTATCCTGGAGAAATTAAAACTTCTGACTTCCCAAGGCCCCATTTGTGCCCAAACTCCACCCAGTATCTCCTTGACCTCAAATTGCCTTGCTTCTTCTTATCTACTTGGCCATCAAACTCTTATTATTCAGCTGATCTCTACTAGATATCTTAAAGAAAGCAGTCTTATTAAACATTCATCATAGAGAATGAATGGCAATTAACTCAAACCTTCCCAAGAGAATTTTTATTTTATGGAAGAAGTTGTTAGTATAAATCAGTGTCTAATGGGTAGAATTTCAGGTGTAACATCCACATTTTTTGAAAGCTTATTAGATGTTGGTCATAGTCCTTTGTGCTTTGTGTCAAGGCTACAAAACCAAGAGAAGAAGCCTTGTAATACAGGAGAAGGAGTACTTCCCAACACTTCTTTTTTCCTCTCCCTGTCACCCCAGCCACCAGTCCCACTGGTCCAGTGTCTACCCCACTGTGCACCATCTCCCAGTGCTGTCAGCCAGTCTTACTCTCCTTCATTCAGTTCTTCCCTTGGAGAAGTGCAGATCTTCCCACACATGTGTTTGGTCATCCCCTCTGCCCTATTATCACTCATATCCTAAGGTACCAAGAGCATCCAAATTCCAGTCGACTCACCTCCTAACAATAGAGTTTAAGGACAATAATAATTTGGGAGTTATGTTTTGTTTCCATCTGGTGATGGAAAACCCTGGATCATTTACATAGAAAAATTTTCCATTTAAAAACTTCTAATGTGGGACACCTGGGTGGCTCAGTTGGTTAAGCGGCTGCCTTCGGCTCAGGTCATGATCCCAGTGTCCTGGGATCGAGTCCCACATCGGGCTCCTTGCTCGGTGGGAAGCCTGCTTCTCCCTCTGCCTCTGCCTGCCACTCTGTCTGCCTGTGCTTGCTCTCTCTCTCCTTCTCTGACAAATAAATAAATAAAATCTTAAAAAAAACCTTCTAATGTAATTCATCCTAAAACCCAAGTTTTCTCCTGTGTTTTGGGAACATGGGCATGAGGTATGAAGGGTGTACTTACCTTTCAGTTAAAAAAAACAGGATTTACACAGTGGCCAATGTTAACATGAACTTTGTTTAAAGGTCATGTGCATTAAATAGACTTCCTGCCCAGCCAATTTAGATGCCAGCTTGATTTAATTTTGGTCTCTGTGGATGTGGCATGGAGGGCATCTGTTTCAGGGGGCACTAAGTCAGCCCTGGATTTATATTTGCCCTTGACTGGGTTCTGAGAAACTGAGATCTCAATGCTCTCACAGATGGAATGGCCACATGGAGCAACAGAAAGGCAAATCAAGAAATTGAGGAAGACACAAATATTCAGGGATCTGGGCTCTTTTCTTAGAAAGGAGCATATGCTCTGGTACATCAGTAACCTCAGTTTATGCCTTTTGTTAGAAAATAATTACCAAAGACTCACTGGTATGGATCTTGTCTTGCAACCCTTCAATTCCCTTTGATTAGATGCATCAATCTTGGTGTGAAATCTTTGTATTGCCTTTTAAGAAGCTAAAGCAACTTCCTTGGGGAATGCACCTGTCAACTCATTGATCTGAAACATACCCTTCTCCCTAATCCTGCTGATTCAGTGTCAGTCTGAGCTGCCCACATTTACAGAAACCATGCCTGCATTTGTTCATTGTACCTAGCACAGACTCTAGTGTGCAGCCTACATTCAATAGACAGTTGTTGAATAAATGAATGAGCCCAGATATAGCACTACGGCATGGATAACAGTCTCAAGGCACTTCAAAGAACTGGGGTAGATGAGTTGTCCGGTACTTCTGAAGCCCCAAACCAACAGCACTGTTATCAGGTCCCGTCTTATTCAGACTGAAGACCAGCTCTTCACTTCTCTGCCTCTCTTCGTGGCTTACTTTCTTTGACCAGGTGTTTTACCTTCATCCAGTTCTTCTCCAATGAGCTGCCCTTCTATACTGCTAATAAAATGTTGGTAGAAGAAGGAGACCAGGGGGAAAAACAAATGAAATGAAAGATTAAGGATGAAGAATGTGGTTTATAATTGTCATTTTCTTTTCTTTCTTTTTAAAAAATATTTTATTCATTCATTTAAGAGAGAGAGAGTGACAGAGAAAGCACAAGCAAGGGGAGAGGCAGAGCAAGAGGGAGAGGACTTCCCGCTGAGCTGGGAGCCCAACATGGGGCTTGATACTGGGATCTGGAGATCATGACCTGAGCCAAAAGCAGATGCTTAACCATCTGAGCCACCCAGGCATGCCAAGTTGTCGTTTTCAAGTCTCAGTTCTTTGAACTGTAACTTCTGTTACAAGATGGAGGATTTTAATCTTCCAAAATTCTAGGAAGACTGCTTGGGGAAAGAGGCGCTGGAAAGGAGGTAGGTTAGCTGTTGGATTGCACCCCATGGGGATCTGGCCATGTTAGCAGGTCCCCGGGGAGTAGTAAGGGATGGGATATGGCACCGTGCTCAGAAGGGGGTAGAGAAGGCAGGGAGAATTTGGCAGTGCAAGGCCTGAGGGAAAGAAGCTGAGCAGTTCTTCTCAACATGAGATCTGAGGGGAAGAAAAGTCTAAATGCACTGTGCTGTGTGTGAGAGTTATCCCTGCAATAACACCTAAGGTGAAGACCTGTTCTTCAAAGGTGATGGCTATTGATCGGTATTGAATAGGCTGGCTCTAGAGGCAAACAAATGATACTTGATTGATATTATTCTCAAAATATCCAAAGACAGATAGCAAAATCTAGAAGGGAAAATAAAGGGCCAGGAGAATCCTCTAGAAAAGCTGTAATTCCCAAATACTCAGTTTCATGAGCCATGAAAATATTAAAATTTTTTGAAGCTCACTTAAATTTTGCCAAGGGAAGCCACTGGGGCAGGGGAATGGGGAACTACCCTACATTAACACCATCATAACAGTAAATTAAATACCAACAAACTGGAAAATACATACTTTTTAAATGAAATGCAGTTTTTAAAGCTGAATACATTTAGCTTTATGGAAACTCCTTTACAACTGTCTTTTTCTTTCTTTTTTTTTTTTTTTCTCATTTCATCATGGACCAATGAAAATTCTTCATGGGTCCCCAGACCAGTGTTTATGAACAGCTGCCCTAGAGATTCCAGGGCACACAGGCTCCTCCAAACCCTGAGGAAACTTAGGAACCCTCTCCTAAGAAAACACGTATATGCACACAAGTTTTTGCAGAGAACCTCAGGGCGTCATCTCTAAACTAAGTACTTGTGCCCCAGAGAACCCATTGCACTAACAGAGATCAGTCATTTGAATTAAACATACCATTGCCAGTAAGTTTTTACAATCTTATCTTAATTTTATAGCTGTGCATACTAAGGTATGTCAGTTCAATGACTTACAGTCTATTACCATGTGAATTAGTGGCAGACCAATATTCACATGACCTAAGTTCAGCACTGACTTAGCCAAACTACCTAACACTGAGAATATAACATAATGAGCAAATGGCATTTCTCCAACAATGCAGAAAAGTAAATCAGCAAATCTACTTTCTTACTACCGTGGAGAGATAGGAATAGGGATTGGGAGTGAGGGATGGGGGGAAGAAGGTAATTGGAAACAGGGACAATAGACAGAGAGCAAAAGCTTAGCACTTTGACATGAGAAAATAGTATACCCACAAATCATTCAGGATATTTTTAAGAGAGAGAACTGAATAAATAAGATAGCTTCCTTCAATTTGCTTTGCTTGGGTAGGGGTGGAGGGGGGGGGATCCAGGAAACAATTTCAATTAACCCTAACAAAATTAACATCCTAATATGTGAAAATCCTGAGTTCAGCTGCTACCCAGCAGTCTATGATAATGCATGTGTGAGAATTTTGAGCTCACACATATGGAAGTGATATCAAATGTAAGGTATTATTGTTTCTGTACCATGTAATCATTTTCAGTGGTAAAGAAAGGACAATTACCCTCCCACCCTCCCTAACCTTTTTAATTTTTTATTATTTATTTATTTATGTTTAGTTAGCCAACATATATCATTAGTTTTTGATGTAGTGTTCAATGATTCATTAATTGCATATAACACCCAGTGCTCATCACAGCATGTGCCCTCCTTAATACCCTAACCTTTTTTAGATCCCAAGATTGGGAACTCCAAGTATAGCTATTTAGCACAGCCCAAAGTCAGATTTAAATATAAATATAATGAACAAGATACAGTCAATGTATCAGATTATATATAAATGTGTATATATATATAATATATATACACACATATATATTGGTATATTGGTGTATATATATGTATATGTACATATATATTGGAATATTGGTGTGTGTGTATATATATATATACACATATATATATACATGTATTAGAATCAATCAAAGCTTTATTTTACTAAATTTTTCTGTACCACACTTGAATGATAAAAATCACAGGAAAACAAATTAATATTAGAGATCTGTTATATATTATTTGTTTTTCATCATAACTGGTTCACTCTCCCAAACATTCCCCTCAGATATTTGGTATGATCACAACCTAGAGAAGTCATCAGTGAAATGACACATTGTTCCTTCCATTGACACCAGCAGAACCTTCACTCCTCCCTGGGGCCTGAACCTGGAAAAGGTGCACTTTATAATAACTTCATTAAGTACTTCTCTCAGGCATCTTTAGCCTCCAAAAGATGAGCCTAGAAAGTATATTGCTTAATGTATTAAAGTGAACTTCTAATGGTAGAATCCCGAATAAAATAATGCCTAGTTCAAGAACATACTTGTAGTGGAAGGAAACTGTCCCAGCACAAGTTAAATCTTGCTATATTAGTTATTATTTTTGATATCTAGAATTGGCCTTGGCCCTGCTATTACTATCACTAGCAATGAGATGACTCTGTTTATGTATGTATGTATGGGTATGCGTTTATGCTGGTGTTGGTAATAAGGCAGCAAGGCAGGGGACTGATACATTTGTGTTTTTTTCTATTTCTGCTATCATAAATAAGGCTGATTTTCCAAACTTTAACTTTTTTCTTTCAGTTTTGTTTTGTAGTTTTAGTTTTCTTTTTTACCCAATACTGGTTTTTATTGCTTAAAAATTTATTGACTTCCATGAGAGATTTACTAAGATTTTCTATGTGACTTACTATATCACAGGTTTTTGTATGGGCTCCTGAGAAGGAGGTTTATTCTCTGAAGGACAGAAAGTTAGATGTACCTCTGTTGGTACAGCTCTGTGATTGTTGACATTCTTCCATAGTATTATTTGATTTTGTGTATTCAGTCAGCTATAAGCTGAAAGATGTGCATTTAAGTCTCTCATAACAATAACAATCCTTTTCTCCCAATTTATCTTTATATTTTTTAATAATTTTGCCTTATGTATTTTTATGTTAGGTTATTTACTACATAGGGTTTCACAACTTTGTTTCAGTGTGGATTCTGTGCCCTTTACCAATATACTTTGCCATTCTTAGTTTTTTGTGAGCCTTTTTGCCATGAATTCAGGATATAGCACACAAGATACAATCTCTGCCTCTGGATCCCTCAAATGGTGGTTGCTCCCTATTGTACTTCTATCTGCTTTTTGTATGGTTCTCTCTCCACTTCTAATGCACATATATGCAACTTTTATCCTCCTTACTCATCCTCTTTCTCCAGACTCAATATTGCCTTGCTTTTTTAAAACAAATATCAAGTGCCTGCCTGAGTTACAATCAGCCAGGTTCCTGATCTTAAGGCACTGAGGAAATAGGTACACACTTCCCCATACCCTGAGCACACAGGTGGGCTCCCCAGCCACCTTCATCAGAAGAGGCTTTGGCTCAACTGTCCTTGTGGGGAGGCCAGTCCCGCATTTGGATCTCCAATAAGAGCAACAGTTTGAAGTATAAGACATCCCATCTGATTCCCGTGTGGCTCTCCTATACCAAATGTGTCTCCTCCTCAGCTGGCCAGATTTCTGCAACTCTAAATCAGTTGACTATTTCTGAAGATTCTCTCCCCATAATGTATCTCCATTTAGCCTCCACCCATGATACTTCACATCCAAAGGCTGTGCCTTCCTGAAGACAGTGAGATACCACCAGTCTCTATCCCCATCCCAACCTCTCCAACACATACACACATATCCTACATTCCTTCTACTTCCCATTTCCTCCTTTGTTGTTTCCTGGAAGTCACAGAATGTTCATGCCAGTATCATTATATTAGGAATAATTAGGGGCTAGGACTTTGGTCACCTCTAAATTATTCCATGTACCAGAGAGTACTATAGGGGTGCCTGAGTGGCTCAGTCAATTAAGCATCTGACTTTTGATCTCTGCTCAGGTCATGATCTCGAGTCATGAGATGGAGCCCCACATCTGCCTCCATGTTCAGCACAGAGTCTGCTTGAGACTCTCTCTCCCCACCCCGCCCCTCCCTCTGCTTGTACACACACATACTCTAAACAAACAAACAAATAAATAAATCTTTAAAAAAGAGAGAGAGAGAGAGAATGTGTACTGCAATCCTTTTAATGCTTTATTCAGGCCCTGAGTCCAAACCAGGTGCACATGCAAAGAAGAGGGAATGACATGTCCCTATCTTTTTTCATGGGGGTAGACCTTCTTTGTTTCATAAAATTAAATGTAGCCAGATTACTGTTTATTTTCATTCCAACAGCCTAGTAGTGAGGCTGTGTGAGGTACTTGAGCGAGTTTTTATTCTCTGTGCCTTAGGTATTTCCGTGGGAAATTGGAGAGGCTGCACAGAGGCCTCCACTCTGATGCTGCTTCAAATGTGAACTAGAAAAACAAAGTTCAGCTGAATGAGGCAAGGCTACTCTTCTCCATCTGCCTCTTCTGTTACTGGTAGAATAAAACAGCAGTGATGAGTGTGAACAAGGATCCAGTGACCCAACAACATGGGTTTACAACATGGTCAGCATGCTCCCCCACTCAAATTAGGTAGTGCTATGAAAATGCTTAAAAACAGTATGGCATCCAGTAAATATGTGGTGGCTTTATTATAATATGTTATTATCACTGCAGTTTTGCCTTCTAAAATTGCCTTTGCTATTATGTCAAAGAATGATCCATTTCCTCAATATTAAAAATAAGCATAATAAGCTCTGATTCCTGAAGCTCATCAGAGCATAACAGTCATGGGCACCAGCAAGTGCCTTTAAAGTTCAGGGGCAGAAGAAATCATAATTTCCTGAGAATAAGCATTTCTTATTTTCCAAAAGTTAAGAGAAGCCTTCCCCATGGCAATGTCGGGTACAGGAATTGGGTAATCAGATGGCAGCCTTCACAAGGCCCTGTTTTACAATAAGAATTTCTGGGCAGATTGGAAGTGGCCGTAATGACATGTAATTTAAAAGCTCTATGAAAGGGAAAGTGGAACTGTGAACACATGTATTCTTTCAGTGAGGCTGTAGTTAGGGAAAACACCAATATAAAAATAAGCTATTTTTAGGACCTCAATATCTCAGCTCCGTGAATGCTTCTGAGTCATATTTTATGAGGATGACACACTTGGTACTGTTGGGCCACTGCTCCCATCCAGCTGGGGGGGTTAAGTGGCATTCCATTGTTGAGCGCTTCCCAGCAAAATTGCTAGTGAGCTTCTGATTGCAAATCTTTGCCCTTGGTATTGACTTAAGTAGCAGGAAGAACATGACTTGATTTTTCAAATCTCTGGTTGATAGGCTGCTGTTCTTAAGCTTTTGAACCATTTGTTCCCCATCCCAAAGTCCAGGGGAAGCTGTGAGATTTCTATTTCTGACTCTTAGTTTTTTAGTGAGCTAAAAACCTATGGGGCAATTTTTCAATGGCACATATATAACAAATCGACTTAATTCTTGTGTTTTGACTACAGTGCCTTTTATACAGAGGCAGACAGGAAATTCTAAGTAGCTCAGAATTCACCATCAGGAGAATGCATACCAGCTAGGAGGTAGCTAAATTCACACACAAGATTGCGTGCTTTAAAACAGTGATCCCCTGTCTTTCCCAATTTGATTGGATAATGGCCAGATAGTTATTAAGCTATAAGTACATGCTCAGCATTTGGTCGAAACCTGGTGAGTTTCAAAAGAATAATAAGGAGTGAATCACTAAATTAAGGATATGCAATTAAAGCATATGATGTAAGACTTTTTTTTTTCTTTTTTTAAGAGAAAAGGGAACATGGTGGAAAGGACTTTGGCTTTTATCTTTAATTTCAGATATGTTATTTGAACTTTCTGAGCCAGTTTCCATATCTGTAAAATCTCTCAAGATAATGAAATAAACCTAATAGTGTTGTTGAGAGAATGATAACTTAATAAGTAGAAATAGCATAGCAAATGTCTGGCTCATTTTGATGAGGCAAATCAGGACTAAAGCTAGAAGAAGCATCTGGATCTTGCCTCTGCTTTGAAGAGTCAGAGATTGACTCTTGTTAATTTCCAGAGTAATTCAGGCTAGAGAGATAATCACACAGTAATCACAGCACCCAGGAGACTCAGGTGGGCCCCAAGGTGCTATTAATTTGAGTGCATTTTTATAATTTTAGATTGATTATTTGGAATGGAAAAATAAGTTCCAAAATAAGTACATCTGATGGAATTGGGAGGGAGACAAACCATAAGTGACTCTTAATCTCACAAAACAAACTAAGGGTTGCTGGGGGGAGGGGGGTTGGGAAAGGGGGGTGGGTTAATGGACATTGGGGAGGGTATGTGCTATGGTTAGTGCTGTGAAGTGTGTAAACCTGGCGATTCACAGACATGTACCCCTGGGGATAAAAATACTTTATATGTTTATAAAAAATAAA
>PISX010034644.1:0-13779 GCA_004024625.1 Mellivora capensis
ATATGATCTCCCTGATATGAGGAAGTGGAGATGCAACATGGGGGTTGGGGGGTAGGAAAGAAGAAAAGAAACAAGATGGGATCGGGAGGGAGACAAACCATAAGGGACTCTTAATCTCACAAAACAAACTGAGGGTTGCTGGGGGGAGGGGGGTTGGGAGAGGGGGGTGGGGTAATGGACATTGGGGAGGGTATGTGCTATGGTAAGTGCTGTGAAGTATGTAAACCTGGTGATTCACAGACATGTACCCCTGAGGATAAAACACTTTATATGTTTATAAAAAATAAAAAAATTTAAAAATATATATTTTTAAAAAAGGGGGTTGATACAACCACAAGATGCCAAATTCTAAATCTATATGCATCTAATAGCATGGCTTCAAAATATATAAAATATAATTAGACAACTGAAAAGTAAAGTAGACAAATTCACAATCATAATGAAAATTTTAACACACCTCTTATGACAGCTGATAGAAAAAGCCAAAACAAACAAATATAAGTAAATAGAATATATATGAAAAGTATAATTAAATCTTACCTAAATGACATATATAGAATTCTGCACCAAACAATGTTGGACTTCACATTCTTTTCATGTACACATTATATTAAATTGTCTTATGTTCTGTATTGCTCTGTATTAATCAGAGTTCTCCAGAAAAACAGAACCAATAGATGATGTGTGTGTGTGTGTATTATGTATGTATATGTGTATAATTATCTATAACATCAATACATATGTTTTCTACTTATATAAAATGTATATATAATATCTATGTATATATAATATATAAAACAGAATTAATAGGGTATATACCCAAAGCAGTAGAACATGTGTATTCTACTTTCTGTATTACACACACACACACACACACAAAGTGCTTTATACAAGGAATTGGTCATGTAATTATAGAGGTTAACAAGTCTAAAATTTGCAGAGCCAATGGTCCAGTTTGAGTCCAAAGGCCTGCAGGCTTCTATAGAACCAACAAAAGCTAATGTCTCAGTTTGAAGACCATTAGATGAGAGAATTCTCTCTTCCTTGAGAGAGTCCCAGCCTTTTGCTCTGTTCAGGCCTTCAAATTGATTGGATGAGGCCCACTCATATTATGGAGAGTAATCTGATTTACTTAGTCTAACAATTTAAGTGTTATCTCATCCAAAACAGTTTCACAGAAACACCCAGAATAATGTGTTGTTTTTGTTTTGCCTTTTTTTTTTTTACCAGAATAATGTTTAACAAAAAAATCTGGGCACCCTGTGGCCTAGTCATGTTGACACATAAGATTAACCATAACATGTTCATTATAAAGAAATATTCCTTGTTGTCAAGTAATAATCTAATCATGCCAGGAATCAGAAAAAAATGGGAATCACACAAATTATCAGTGATAGGAATGAAAAATGATACTTTACTGTAGACCCTAAATACTTTAAAGTAAGAAAAGTATACCTGATGTTTTTGATAAAATGATAACTTCTTAAAAACACAAGTTTCTAAAATTGGCAAGAAAATAAATAGAAAGTTTAAATAATCAATATCTATGAAAGAAATTGAATTTGTTAAGTTTATCCTACAAAGAAAATCCTACTTAGGCAATGTAATTAGTGAATTCGTCAAAACATGAAAAGGACAGTAACAATAGGATATATTAGAAACAGAGAGAAAACTTCACAACTGTTTTTGCAAAGCCAACACAACCTTGATTCCAGAACCAGATATTATAAGCAAAATTATAACCTCAAAGAAGACAAGGGCTTAGAAGTGTCAGGAATAAGAAGGGAAATCGTGTTATCCTTGCGCAGGGGCCATGCTAATCTTCTCTGTATCATTCCAATTTTAGTATATGTGCTGCCGAAGCGAGCACAAGAAGGGAAATCGATAGAGCAGAAACATAGCAGTCAAGGGGAAGAGTGAATAGAATTGGAGAGAAATAGGGGCCAGCCATGTAGGACTCTATAAGCCATGGAAGAAGATTCCAAAATTTATTAAAGTCAGTAGTCAACAGTTCATTTACACTCATATATTCAACCTAGTTATGGAATCTCATGTCATAATTAAATTTAACAAGTAGAAACTTCACAGAATATCACCTCAATGTGATATAAAAGATTTTTATTGAATCCTTTTACTTGAATCCTTTTAAATGTTTAAGGAACTATGCTCATGTCACTTTTGAAACAAATAAAAATATAAGAGATTTAATATTTCCACTTGGATAACATACTATGACAAATTTTAATAATTAATATTTAACAATACAAACTGGTTCCTCTTAAAGGTACACATAAGTGCTATTATCAAAAAGCAAATTGCTATCACCTCAAACGTCTTATTTTATTGACCGATTTTCCCCTCTTGGTGCTGCAAATTTTTTAAAAAGGCGTCTAGTAAAATTTCCTTCCTTCCTTCTCTCATCTGGAAACTTCTCTTTTTGTCCTTCCCTCTTTTTCCTTTCTTTCATGGAATGTATACTTGAGGTCAAAATGTAGCCAAACATGTCAAAGGAACCTTCTTTCACTTCTCAAGTATAGTCCGATTCAGATTTTTAACAAGTCAAACCAGAGAAATGTTATCATATTAGCACATGAAGATAAAGTGGTTCCAAAATTTTTGAGTCAATATACCACTACAAGAATAATTTGAGACCTCAAGCTCTGTTGACAAAACTCTATAAAATGTTTGATTGTATTTGACCACAAAAGTATATTCCCTTTTTTGAAATTGCTAAAAATCAAACTTATGACTACCACCAATGAGCTAATCTCAGTATAGGTCTTGCAAAGCTAGCAAATAAAAAAGTCTCAGTTTCTTAACATGGTAAAAGTTTATCTCTTGCTTTTACAAAATATGGTGCAGGTCAAGAGGATCTTCTACTGATTTACTTTCTGAGATGACTCAAAGTTATGTAGGCTTTCAGTTGTGTCTGCAATCTTGTGAGTCCTTGTTCCTTACCATGTGGATGAGTAAAAGTAAGATCATGAGGACCTTTTAGAAGTCAACCAGAGGGGCACCTGGGTGGCTCAGGGGGTTAGGCCTCTGCCTTCGGCTCGGGTCATGATCTCAGGGTCCTGGGATTGAGTCCTGCATCGGGCTCTCTGCTCGGCAGGGAGCCTGTTTCCCTCTCTGTCTCTGCCTACTTGTGATCTCTCTCTTTCTGCCAAATAAATAAATAAAATCTTAAAAAATAATTTTTTAAAAAAAGAAGTCAAGCAGAATACATCTTTCCATTCACATTCCATTGCCCAGAACTAATCATATAGCCCAATCGAAATGCAAGTGACCTGGGAAATGCCTTCTTGTGTGCCCAAGAGAAATAGAAAATGGTTTGGTGGTCACAAAGCACTATACTAGTGCAAGCTGAAAATGCATATTCAGAAAGTAATAGAATATGTAAGTCCATATTTGAGGCCTCACAAATAAAACAGATGACTGTTCACATTAAAAAAAAATTCATACTGGGACGCCTAAGTGGCTCAGAAGATTAAGTGCCCAACTCTTGATTTCTATTCACATCATGATTTCAGGGTCCTAAAGCCTGGGCTCTGTGCTCAGTGTGGAGTCGGCGTGAGAATCTGCTGTCTCTCTGCCTCTCCCCACCACTCATGTACACACATGTGCGCACACACTCTGTCTAAATAAATAAATACATAAAATCTTTTTAAAAATTCATACAATAGAAATAGGAGATAGAGTAAGGGGAAGTCAAAATGAAAAGACTATGCCTCATTATCGTCGATAAATTGACTATAGGGCTACCTATATCCACAGATACAGAGTAAACAATAACATCTCATTTATTTTGCCTCTAGGTAATCATATATCCAAACTGCAACTCTTAACAGGCTTTTCTCTTCTCTGGGAATATCTCAGACTGTTTTTTTGCAAAATGGAACAAACCTTGAACAAAAGTGCATAGTGGTCTATTATCTTGCTCAAAAATAATACACACGTTGAGTTTTTTCAGTAGTAAATTATGAAGTCCTATACTTCAAAATAAATTTTTCTTCCAACTACATTAAAAATACACACATACACATATACATATATGTATGTATGTATATATTTCCAGGAATTAAGGAATATTTGAATCTGCTTTAATTTTCTAAGAAATGAGAAGTTATAATCTCTATGGCTCAAACAAATAAACAGCAACAACAAAACTAAGGTCCAAGGCTTGGCAAAATAATAATTTAATAGCAAGGAGTTAGCATGTAAAAAACTAATTCTCTTATGAAAAGCCAATTTCTCTCTGCCCTCTGCAAGTGATGTCTGGGTTAGTAATTCGAAGCACTAATTGCCTGAGTTCAGAAACTCCTGGGATTTAAAAGTGCCAGAAGGTCAAAATTGTAGGACAGGTAAGTGAAGGCTTGTTAGCATGAACTAGCGATTGGGTTCTGGTGTTGCAGATAGTTTCTGTTAAATGAAAGGATGAAAAGGGAAAATAACCCAAGGGAATGCTGAGTTAAAAGCTGGTAGCAGCAGGAGGGCTTAGAGCAGAGCAATCATTAAAAATCCTTTGCCAGGGCGCCTGGGTGGCTCAGTGGGTTAAAGCCTCTGCTTTCGGCTCAGGTCATGATCCCAGGGTCCTGAGATCGAGCCCCACATCGGGCTCTCTGCTCCGCAGAGAGCCTGCTTCCTCCTCTCTCTCCTGCCTGCCTCACTTGCCTACTTGTAATCTCTGTCTGTCAAATAAATAAATAAAATCTTAAAAAAAAAAAAAAGTCCTTTGCCATTGGCTTCTTTAAAAGAGCTAAGCACGCTTCCTGATGATATGCTTCATGGTCTAATCCAGTTTTTTTGGTTTTGGTTTTCCTTTAGAGACAGCAATTCACTGCTGGCCTTACTTGTGCAGCCGATATGCACTTTTCCAAGCAACCCTGTTGCACATGGAAGGCACAGGCAGATGACTGTGAAACAGAGATCTTGCAGAATACGTTTTCCTTTCTGTGCTTGACCCTTTATACATTTCTGCTGAATCTCAGAACTGGTTTTCTTACTTACCCGTCTCCTCCATTGTCTTCTTTCCCTTTGATATGCTCAATTTCTTTTTTTTTTTTAAAGATTTTATTTATTTGACAGAAATCACAAGTAGGCAGAGAGGCAGGCAGAGAGGCAGGCAGAGAGGCAGGCAGAGAGAGAGGAGGAAGCAGGCTCCTTGCTGAGCAGAGAGCCCGATGCGGGGCTCGATCCCAGGACCCCGGGATCATGACCTGAGCCGAAGGCAGAGGCTTTAACCCACTGAGCCACACAGGCGCCCCTTGATATGCTCAATTTCTGAACAAACAGTCTCCAGCCAGCGGGGTAGTGCTCTGTCCTTCATAGCTCTCCCGGCCCCAGGGGGAACAAATGACATCCTTTGGAAGAGGCATCTCTGTCAGAGTTGGGATGCAGAAGGACAGTGTTGGCAGGAAGCACCTCTGTCCTAAAGCATTGAAAATCAGTGCCCTTCAGGATTCAAACTGCATTTTAAATTTATCTCTTGATGCTGTCACAAGAGTAATATGCTCATAAAAATTAAAACAAATATAGAATGAAAATACTTCTCCTGCCTCCTCCCCCAATCAAAATAGCTTGATGTGTGGTCTTTTCCACTATTATCCTATACATACATAATCATGTATATGCCATACATACATACATCTGTGCACTTATATCTGTAAATTGAGTTATAGATTACATATAATAGAACACATATATTTTAAGTGTACAATTTAATGAGTTTTAACAAATATACACTCCTGAGTAATCATTACCCCAGTGAAGATATAGGACCTATTGATCACTCCAGAAAATTCCCTCATACTCTTTTCTAGGCAATTTCAACAGCCCCAGAGCTAATAGTCATATTTCAAACATCATAGATTTGTCTAGCCTCTTCTTAAACTTTGTATACCTTTTGTTTATGATTTTCTTTGCTCAATATAATGCTTTTAGGTGCCCACCTTGTTGCAAAATGTATCAGTAGTTTATTCTTTTTTTTGGGGGGGGGCCAAGTAGCAATCCATTTGGTATGAATCCACAATTTTTTAAAGATCTTTCTATCAGTGGAGATGTACACATATATAACTTTCTATACACAAAAGGGGTTGCACTATGCAACAACTTCCATGCCTTTCTTTTCATTTTTCCACTCAGAATTACATCCTGGACATGCTTGCCTAAATGTCCCTGTGACTCAACTGATTCTTTACTAAGAGCGCATACTCTTCCTTCATAGGGATATGCTGCAAATTACCCTTGCAAACAGTTGCAAAAGTTACCACGGTAAAGATATGTCTAAGACACATACAGTATGTCTAAATCAAAATCAAAATTTTCTCTCCTTTTGGAACTCCATTACCAAGATAGGATCATATTTGACACTTTAAAAAAAAATAATAAACTAGTCATTATGAAACTATTACTTTAAATAAGAATACATATTCCTGTGTTGGTTTTATCAACTTTAGAAATATGTCTTGGCCCTCTGATATGAAAAATGAGGATTTTAGCATTTTTGTATTATCCTCACTTCCTTTACCTATCTATACCTCCAGATTTGTATTTTGGTTATATTGTTGTTTTTACATTATAAACATCTTTACATTCTGTTCTACAACAATAAGTAGTCCATTCTGTCTAGAATTTGGTTCTATAAATGTAAACACATATGAGCATTTCAAAGCTATCAAGACATAAATTTTATTCACTCAAGAACCAAGTAGTATAAATAGGACCCAAAAAGAGAAGTAAATGTTATATTATATCAATAATCCCCTATTACTTAAAGGTGAATATTCCAAGTTTGGAGAGTGGAGTAATCCATTTTATCTGCTTTCAGCAGGCTTTTCAAATCTTTTTCATTATAATCAACTAGAGTCTGTATTTTAACTTTTTTGGGGGGGGGGCAGAATTCCTGTTTCATTTTGTGGAAGTATTTCCATACAGATTTTTTTTTTTTTTTTTTTTTGGCCAGGTACATAATTAACTTTGAGTCTTTGCATTTTCAGAATATGAATTTGCCACATATTTGAGAGTTTGTGATGAAGTGCTGAGAACCAGAAATCTGATACCCTCCATCTAGATCCGTCTCCTTCACAGGGAACCTCCCTTTTCTCTCTAAATGCTTTCAGGTCTTTTTCCCCATCATTCCTGGTGGTCTAAAATTTCCAGCACCTACCTATGTTGGGGCTTCATTCATTTGCCCTGTCTGCCACTGGTGGACTATTTTTAGTCTGGGCTCTACTTTCTTTTTCTTTATTTAAAATATTGTTTCTGGGGCACCTGGGTGGCTCAGATGGTTAAGTGTCTGCCTTCTGCTCTGGTCATGATTCCAGGGTCCTGGGATCAAGTCCTGCATCAGACTCCCTGCTCAGTGGAGAGCCGGCTTCTCTCTCTCCCTCTACTGCTCCCCCTGCTTGTGCTGTCTCTCGTTTTGTCAAACAAATAAATAAAATCTTAAAAAATAAAATAAAATATTATTTCTTCATTTCCTTTGCAACCAGCCTTTGCCTCTCCCTTAAACATATAGTAGAGCATCTGAATGGATTCCCCTATGTCGTGTTAATGTTACAGTTTCAGTCTCTGTTTGGGTCTACATTCTAAGCAATTTTCCCTTTTTATCTTCCAGATCCAGTTTAAGGCTCTGTCCATTGTTTTATTCAACTCTTTAACTTCCTTTTTAACTTCAGCAATCATATTTTAAATTTCAGTACAGTTGCTCCATGATTATACTTTTTACAAAGATATGATATTAAAAATTATATAGGACTTACTATGTTTCAGGCATATTTTAAGCATTTTGCATGTGACAGCTCACTTATCCTCACAGATTTGGAAACAGAAAAAGTTAAATGTCTTGTTCAAGAACACGGCTGGCTTCAGTACCCATGCTTTTAACTATCGTGCTGAACTTTCTCTTGGTTTATTATAATATCTTTACAAACCTTTCTGAAAATACTAATTCAGTTATTTAGTATAGGGGTTTGTTGTTGGTATCCTAATTACCATGTTTTTCCTTCAAGACTAAAACTCTTTTATTTTTATATTAGTTTTTCCTAATCAGTTAATTAGGCTGAATGCATTCATATAAATACAACGTTGACTACTGATACTAAGATATACACTCCCCTACCATAACCTGTGGGTTTCTGGAGAGCTGGTCCTTATTTCTCTCCAATCTCATCTCCTTTCTCCTTATGTTTGTCATGCTTCCATCCTACTGGCCTTCATTTTTCTTGTTGGCTCTTCTAACCCCTTGCCCTCTATATCGATATTGTATCTGTTGTTCCTTCTGCCTAGAATCCTCTTTCTCCAGTTCTTTGTTTAGCTGGCTTTTTATCATCCGTCAGGTTTTTCTGCTCAAATGTCATCTCTTCAGAAAAGATCACCCCAAGCTTCCAATCTAAAGTGGACTCCATCTTGACACCCCATTTCATTGATAATATTTACCACAAGCCATGATAAACACGCTAGTTTCTTAGTTTACCTGTTTATATTTATATCCTATCTAGAAAGTTATGGCAGAGACTTTCAGTGCCTTAATCACCATTCACTATCCCATGCACCCAGCACTATGCCTGGAGCAGAGTAGGCAGTCTTGACTTGACTTGAATTTAAGTTGAATTCATATAAGCATCGCTGCTCAGAAAACTAGTGTTCCTACCCAACTACTTGAAACATAACAACCAATTCTCACATCAATTTGAATAGATAAGGAGAAGAAACAAGTGCAGAAGGATGGCAAAAGCATTTTACAATTTGAGCCCATTTTACATTTTTAAAAAATCCACAATGATATGATTTTTTCTCTTATCTATATAAGATCTATATAAAATCAAGCAATATGTTTTAAATGTAAATGCCTTACTGCTGCTGAATACTCATTAAGTATAAGCTCTATTTGCCCTTCTATTTTCTTTATATACAGTTGTATTCTAATTAAGGACAATAGCCTACACTAGCAGCCTTTGCCACATATCTCATTGATCAAAGGTGAGAAACAAATAGGCGACATTTACAAGGACCCCAAGGCACATACATCTTTCATGTGAAAAGAGACCAATTTAAAGTCTCACAGTGTGGTGTTACTAATGGTCCTCAGCTGGGCAACCATCTGAAAGTACAGTTTCGATTAGAATGCAATTACTTTTCTATAAGTAATGGAGAAAAAGGATCGACTCATCAGAGAATACAGGATAGGAAATGTGGGGGAGGGAGGGTAAAGAGAGAAGCTGTTAAGTGAAATGTAGAAATTGGAAATACAAACCTTGAGAAAATTCTTCAGTTACTACACATAAATATTGCAAAAATAATGTCTTCAGAGCCATAGCTTGAAAGGGCTGTTTTTAAGGGCAATTATGTTAAGGCTAATGGGTAAGCCAAATAATTTAATACCTAATATAGCCAATGAACTTCATATATTCTAAGCTAAAATAGCTTCATAATAATATGACAATGTCTTTGGTAACTACTCCCAGACATCAAGCAATTAAATAAAAAAGACTCCAAACCTTCTCTTTAACATAGTCACTAATTAGTTCATAAGATAATCTTTTGTTTTTCCAAATTTCTAAAATCTAATTTCTCATCCTAATGAATGACTTTGAGTATAGAGCTGATGTCATTTTTAAAATATTGGCCAGACAGTCTCTTTTTAAAGGTTATTAGAAATTGCACTTCAACTGAAGCAGACAGGCAAGAGTTCCCTCCCCTCACCCCTGAAGAAGGTCGATTCATTCCTGAGACATAATGGACAGGAAAGGATGTGGATTTGGACACACCAGACCAGAGTGTAAAGATGAGGGGCCACACTGAAAATAGGGGCATCAACTGAATGGCTGCAGGCTGAGCAGTAAGTCCTACCTTCATCCCCTCCAGTTCCCTTCTTTGCCTAGCTCAAAGAATATACCAATATGTACATATACACACACACAGACAGGCGTGTGCATGCACACACATACACACGAACACACAGCAGATCCCTGGAAAACTAAACTCTAGAGAAACTTCATGGGTCCAGACAAAAGACCTATGGATTTGTATACTATCTAAAGAGAAAAAAGCCGAGAAGAGAAACATTGAAGGAACTGACAGAAAAATATAAAATTCAAGAAATAAATAAAAAGAAGGAAGGGAGGGAAAGAGGAAGAGTAACAGAAAGGGGGGGGGAATGGATGGAAAAAGAAGGAAGATTGGAAAGAAGGGTGGAAGGAACGAAGAAAAAGATGAAGAATGAGCAAGCCAGAGAGGGAACAGAAGCACCAGAAAAATAAAGATGGCTGTATACACCAAGAAAAGATGACACTTTCCAGTATCAAATGCTGAGTAGAAGTTAAACCAAATAAGATTAGAAGCAGGCCCATGGAATGTCACCACATTTGTGTGTGTTTGCTTTTGTTTTGCACCCTTTTCAAGAGCATTTTCATTAGAGTACTGCGAAGGGAAGCCAGATTGTGGGTGCAGGAATGAATGGGAAATGAGGATAATCAGAAAAATAACGTAGGCAGTTCTTTTTTTTTTTTTTTTACTTTTTTTTTATTGTGTTATGTTAGCTACCATACAGTACGTCATTAGTTTTTGATGTAGTGTTCTAAGATTCATTGTTTACTCCATGCAATACGTACTCTCCTTAATACCGATCACCAGGCCAACCCACCCCACCCCACCTCCCCTCTAAAACCCTGTATGTTTCTCGGAATCTATAGTCAGTCTCTCATGGTTTGTCTCCCCCTCCAATTTCCCCCCTTCATTTTTCCTTCCTTCTCCTAATGTCCTCCATGCTATTCCTTATGTTTCACGAGTAAGTGAAATTACCATATGATAATTGACTTTCTCTGCTAGACTTATATCACTTAGCATAATCTCCTCCAGTCCCATCCATGTTGATGCAAAAGCTGGGTATTCATCCTTTCTGATGGCTGGGTAATATTTCATTATATATATAAAAACCACATCTCCTTTATCCATTCATCTGTTGAAGGGCATCTCAGTTCTTCCCACAGTTTGGCTATTGTGGACATTGCTGCTATGAACACATTGGGATGCATATGGCCCTTCTTTTCACTACATCTGTATCTTTGGGGTAAATACCCAGTAGTGTAATTGCTAGGTCATACAATAGCTCTATTTTTAATTTTTTGAGGAAACTCCAACACTTGTTTTCCAAAGTTGCTACACCAATTGGCATTCCTATAAACAGTGTAAAAGGTTTCCCTTTTTTCACATCCTCTCCAACATTTTTTGTTTCTTGCCTTGTTAATTTTTGCCATTCTAACTGGTGTAAGGTGGTATCTCAGTGTAGTTTTGGTTTGAATTTCCCTGATGGCTAATGATGATGGACATTTTTTCATATGTCTGTTAGGCATTTGTATGTCTTCTTTGGAGGAGAGTCTGTCCATGTCTTCTGCCCATTTTTTGACTTCTTTGTTTTTTTGAATGTTGAGTTTGAGAAATTCTTTATTCATCTTGGATATTAGGCCTTTGTCTGTAGTGTCATTTGCAAATATCTTCTCCTATTCCACGGGTTGCCTCTTCTTTTTGTTGTTGTTGTTGTTGTTGTTGTTGTTGTTGTTGTTGACTGTTTCCTTTGCTGTGCAGAAGCTTTTGATCTTGATGAAGTCCCAAAAGTTCATTTTCACTTTTGTTTCCTTTGCCTTTGGAGACATATCTTGAAAGAAGTTGCTGTGGTCAATGTCAAAGAGGTTACTGCCTATGTTCTCCTCCAGGATTTTGATAGATTCCTGTCTCACATTGAGGTCTTTATCCATTTTGAGTTTATCTTTGTGTATGGTGTAAGAGAATGGTCGAGTTTCATTCTTCTGTACATAGCTGTCCAATTTTCCCAGCACCATTTATTGAAGAGACTGTCTTTTTTCGACTGGATATTTTTTCCTGCTTTGTCAAAGATTATTTGGCCATAGAGTTGAGGGTCCATATCTGAGCTCTCTACTGTGACCCAGTGGTCTATGTGCCTGTTTTTGTGCCAGGACCATGCTGTCTTGGTGATTCCAGCTTTGTAATGTAGCTAGAAATCAGGCAATGTGAGGCCCCCAGCTTTGCTTTTCTTTTTCAACATTTCTTTGGTGATTTGGGGTCTTTTCTGGTTCCATACAAATTTTAGGATTGTTTGGTCCAGCGCTTTGAAAAATGCTGATGGTATTTTGATCAGGATGCCATTGAAAGTACAGATTTCGGCTAGCCCCCAAGATGGCGGAGAAGTAGCAGCTGAGACGACATCAGGTACCAGGAGACCAGCTAGATAGCTTATCAAACCATTGCAAACACCTACAAATCCAACGGGAGATCAAAGAGAGGAAGAACAGCAATTCTGGAAACAGAAAATCGGCCACTTTCTGGAAGGTAGGACTGGCGGAGAAGTGAATCAAAAGCGACGGGAGGATAGACCACGGGGGAGGGGCCGGCTCTCGGCAAGTGGCGGAGCAACGGAGCACTAAATTGGGACTTTTAAAAGTCTGCTCCACGGAGGGACATCGCTCCAGAGGCTAAACCGGAGTGAAGCCCACACGGGGTCAGCGTGGCCCCAGGTCCGGCAGGGTCACAGAAGGATCGGGGGTGTCTGAGTGTCCCAGAGCTAGCAGGTATCGGAGCGGGAAGCCAGCCACAGAGACAGAGCCTAGGAATGAGCCCTCAGCTCGGGGTTACCTTGAACCGGTCGCAGGCTGGGTGAACTCGGAGTGTGGCCAGAGGCGAGGGAGATGGGAGTAGCTGGGGCTTTTCTCTGAGGAGTGGAACCCCGAATCTCAGCTCTTCCGGGCCAGAGACTAGGAGGCCGCCATTTTCATTCCCGTCCTCCGGACTCTACGGAAAGCGCTCAGGGAACAAAAGCTCCCGAAAGTGAAACCGAGCGAATTACTTAGCCCGGCCCCTGGTAAGGGCGGTGCAGCTCTGCCTCAGGCAAAGACACTTGAGAATCACTACAACAGGCCCCTCCCCCAGAAGATCAAAAGAAATCCAGCCAAGACCAAGTTCACTTAACAAGGAGAGCAGCGGAACTCCAAAGGAGGAGAAAGCAAAGCACGAAATTCATGGCTTTCTCCCCATGATTCTTTAGTCTTGCAGTTAATTCAATTTTTTCATTAAAGGGCATTTTCCTAGGGTCTTTACCACCCTTTTAGTATTTGATTTGCTCCTTCATATAATCTTATCTGGAAAAAATGACAAGGCGGAAAAACTCACCACAAAAAAAAAGAACAAGAGACAGTACCAAAGGCTAGGGACCTAATCAATACAGACATTGGGAATATGTCAGATCTAGAGTTCAGAATGACGATTCTCAAGGTTCTAGCCGGGCTTGAAAAAGGCATAGAAGATATTAGAGAAACCCTCTCTGGAGATATAAAAGCCCTTTCTGGAGAAATAAAAGAACTAAAATCTAAACAAGTTGAAATAAAAAAAGCTATTAGTGAGGTGCAATCAAAAATGGAGGCTTTTACTGCTAGGATAAACGAGGCAGAAGAAAGAATTAGTGATATAGAAGACCAAATGACAGAGAATAAAGAAGCTGAGCAAAAGAGGAACAAACAGCTACTGGACCATGAGGGGAGAATTCGAGAGATAAGTGACACCATAAGACAAAACAACATTAGAATAATTGGGATTCCAGAAGAAGAAGAAAGAGAGAGGGGAGAAGAAGGTATATTGGAGAGAATTATTGTAGAGAATTTCCCTAATATGGCAAAGGGAACAAGCATCAAAATCCAGGAGGTGCAGAGAACCCCCCTCAGAATCAACAAGAATAGGTCCACACCTCGTCACCTAATAGTAAAATTTACA
>PISX010034645.1:0-13779 GCA_004024625.1 Mellivora capensis
AGTGAAACCATATGATAATTGACTCTCTCTGCTTGACTTATTTCACTCAGCATAATCTCTTCCAGTCCCGTCCATGTTGCTACAAAAGTCGGGTATTCATCCTTTCTGATGGAGGCATAATACTCCATAGTGTATATGGACCACATCTTCTTTATCCATTCGTCTGTTGAAGGACATCTTGGTTCTTTCCACAGTTTGGAGACAAGATGGCGGGGAACTAGGAGGAGGCTCTGGTTCAACCTGTAGTATATTCTTGATAATCAAACTACTCATGGTCTTAAGACTTTGGACTGTAAATAGTTATGATGTTTAAAAAAAGAGATACATATCACACTATCTCAAAAAAGTATACTCCTCAGAATAAATGTGTACACCCAAAATGACTTCTTGCAAACATTGAAATGTCAGCAAAAACTGGAAGGATACATCAAAATATAGACTGCTTATAATCATGGATGATTCTGTGTTCCTTGCTTCTTTTGCTTCTCAGTTTTCCATAAGGTACATATGTACTTTTAAAAGTTGAGGGGAAAAGCATTATTAAAGAAATTCAAGGTAGGAGCACCTGGGGACTCGGGTTAAGCATCTGCCTTCAGCTCAGAACATGATCCCGGGGTCCTGGGATTGAGCCCCACATTGGGCTTTCTGCTCAGTGGGGATCCCGTTCCTCCCTTTCCTTCTGCCTGCTGCTCCCCTTGCATGGGCTCTCTCTGTCAAATAAATAAATAAAATCTAAAAAAAAAAAAAAGAAATTCAAGGTAAAGTGTGCTTAAGACAAATGAGCAGGCTCTTGTAGGATTATAATAGTACAGATTGCAGGGGAAATTGGGATAAGCAAAACATTTTTGGTAAAATGTGATCACTAACTGTGGAATGGGAATGTCATAGACAGAAAAGAAAAAATGTTTGAAACAGCAGTCATGATACTATTTTTTTCTAAAATGTTTTCCATCTTTTCCTCCAACCCTGCTAACTGTGGAACTTCCAAGTTCCTCCCTTTCCAAACTCCATCCCTCGCCACATCACACATCATCAGGTGAAGAGCAGGTCATTAGGCCCAGCGCCATCACTTCCATTTAATCATTTCAATGAAAGTAGAAACTTTTTGTGGCAGTGTGGGAGCAAGCTTCATCACCCTGCCACTTAAGGCATTTGAGATTGGATCTACCTCAATCCCAGGGTTTGAAATTTCCACGCCTATGTCCTTTATGCAGGTGTATCTTATGATGAGAGGGAATATGGTATTTCTAGGAGATGAATACTTCTTGTCCCCCCCCAAAATGTGAGGACACTTTGTACAGGTTCTTGTTAGCAAGCCCATCTTGTACATTAATGGCAGTCTCCTCCCTAGAGCCATTTGGACATTCTTTATCAGGAAAGCAACCCTAAGATGTCCTAGATATGCTACCATTTTTCACATTCTTCACAAGGCAATATTGCACAGAGGAGAACAGAGGCTTCGGTGCCAGACCACTCGGGTTCAAATAAGTCAAATGACAATAATAATAGTATCTAAGGTATAGACTAATAAGAAAGTTGAATTTGCCAACATATATTAAGTGCCCATCATACTACTGTAGTACTTGATAAATGTTGGCTATCAACTCTCACACTCCTATATAAGGAAATACATTTAGAGAAAAGGAGAAATTCTATCATGACCATTTATTTTTAGGATCACTTCAACTAGCATTATTCAATCACTATCATCAGTAATGTAAGTGTCTTATTATTCTTTTCTTGTTATTCAAGAGGCCTTAAAATATGGATGGGTGTATACATATTTTATGCTAGAATCAGATACACATATATATTCTTTGTTCTAGAATTATGCTATGCATATACATGCATTATAGTATAATTCTAAGTGTGTACATATACATATATATACATATATATGTGTATATGGTATAATATTCTAGAATAAAGATTTTATTTGTACATATGATATAATAACTCAGCACAAAGAATATATATTCTGTAGGGCACCTGGGTGGCTCAGTGAGTTAAAGCCTCTGCCTTCGGCTCGGGTCATGATCTCAGAGTCCTGGGGTCAAGCCCCGCTTCGGGCTCTCTGCTCGGCAGGGAGCCTGCTTCCTCCTCTCTCTCTGCCTGCCCCTCTGCCTACTTGTGATTTCTGTCTGTCAAATAAATAAATAAAATCTAAAAAAAAAAAAGAATATATATTCTGCAAAAAACATAGAGTCAAAATTGCATGGTGTGGAGATGTTATTTATGTGGCAATTTCCAGCAAAGCTTTATGATATGGCAATTAGTGGTATTCCTTTCTCTTAGTCCAATAATAATGAAAACATTCCCACATGTTTTCACATTTGATGGTGGCAACCACTCCATGATATAATTAGGCTAGGCATGGTTACACTTTTTTGGTTTACAGAAGGCGAACACTGACCAAGAAGTTATATGATTTCCTCAAAGACACGCAGTTAGTAATAGGCAGAAACAAATTCCCTATCTCTTAAAACAGCATTATGTTCATAGCAAAATGTTCATATAAATATTTTTCTCCTTTATTTTTGTACTGAAAGTAATTGTTAATACCAACATATGTGCAAGCACTGGTCCGTTGGACATGCATAACAGACCTCAGCAGTCCTCCACTGGGCTCCTCCCTGTCCTCCAAATAGCCCTCACAGAAACTGCCATCAGTTTACCCAATATCTCAAGCATCAGGAAGTCTATTTGTCTAGATCCCCATAGTCTAGATCAGGTGTTGGCAAACATATTCTGAAAAGAGTCAGTAGTAGAGGGGTGCCTGGGTGGCTCAGTGGGTTAAAGCCTCTGCCTTTGACTCAGGTCATGGTCCCAGGGTCCTGGGATGGAGCCCCGCAACGGGCTCTCTGCTCAGCAGGGAGCCTGCTTTCTCTTCTCTCTCTGCCTCTCTGTCTGCTTGTGATCTCTGTCTGTCAAATAAAAAATAAAATCTTTAAAAAAAAAAGTCATTAGTAAATATTTTTGAATTTGTAGGCCATATGTTCTCTGTGACAACTAGTCAACTCTGCCTTTATAGTATGAAAGCAGCCATAGGTGATATGTAAATTAATATAAGAATTAGCAGGGACAGGCATAGCTGGAAAGGAGCTAGATATGGCTCCCCACCCCCAGATGATCTCGAGGAAACTATTCAAAACCAATATTCTATGATTATTCCTACCTGCAGAAGACACAAAGCCTGCATGACAGGCCTCTGTTTGACATACCATTGCCAGAGTGATAAACATTATTCAAAGTATAATATTTCATTTTTGAGAATTTAAACAAAGTGATGTGTTATAAATCATGCTTTGCAAGTAACAGAAACCTAAAATTAAACTGGCTGAAATTAATAAAGAAAATTGCCTGGCTTAGTAATTAAACAGATAAGAGGTAAAGCTCTTCTAATTTTAGGCCCGGATTGATTTACAAGTAAAAGAATTGTGAGCAAATAAAGAAATAAAGCAAATGAAGAACTAAATCAGAAAGAAATAATATGAGCTGCATTTCTGCCTCAAAAGAGAAAATTATACCCTAAAGAAATAATACTATGTAGGGGAAATGTAAGTACAATATTACTATTACACACACTGTGGTCAAGTCTTTTTTCATTAGGAAACACGCCTACACATCAAAACTGTTTGTTCTGCTTGTCATTATGTCTTTTCAAAATATTCTAAGCAAATTAAGCTGTTCTATATTACCCATAAAATGGAAAAGTGGTCAACTTAGCATTAACACCTGGTCTTCACCCATGTGGAAGTCTACCATGTTTGTGGACTACTAATTGATATGGAAAAGCAACAAATCCCAAGTCTAAGGAACGAGAAAGAATAATACAGAATCATCTCAATTTTGTGGGTGTATGTATATATCTACAGCTATGTAGACAGATGAGTGTAGATACAAACCAGCTTCATTTTCCCTCTCCCAACAAAAGTATCCTAATCCTCTATTGTGGGAATTCACACCTTCTGGATTATCAACTATGCAATCTCAGAGAGATGAATCCCTTGAGCTAGCTCCAGATTGGCTCAGTGTACCCCATTTCTCGGTTCAAAATGTTTCTTTCATAAATGATCATTTAGATTATAATCAGTAAAATGAGGGGAAACGATTCTTGAGACTTCTGGAGAGAAAGGAATTTTCTTCTTTGTTATTGTCTTGTTTTTTATTGTTGTTTGTTTGTTCTATGTTGCTACCATAAGAAACTCTTTTGCACTTGACTTAGGAAAGAATGAAGGCTGAGGAAATAATAGCATCTATTCCCTAAATATAATCAGAGGGCTCTCTTGTAGAAACAGAGCTGAGAAGTGGAGAGAGAAAAGCAGACTGCTGCCCACAATTCTTATATTCCTGAATCAATCCAAGCCTGCAATTCAATAGCTATTTCTGTTCAGTTAATAAGCCAGGCATTTTTATTATTGTTATTTAATCACATTTGTTTTTAGGTTTCTCTTACTTGCAAATTATTTTTTGTAAAAATTCACTTCATTTAAGTTCTCAAAATAATGAAAACATCATGTCAATCACCATACATTGATTTTTGGTGAATATTTGTTTTGTGAAGTGTGTCTCTTATTCCGTGTAGGAAACGCAGTGTGAAAACATCTGCTTCCCTCGATTTCCTGAGCATATGCAGATTTCAGACCAATTACTGCACTTGAATTATTTTACCATAGGCTGAGGCTGTGTTTGTCAAAAATCATAAATACCAGGTAGTGCTGTTCTAGTATTGAGGCAGGTTATTTTATAAGGCTGTAAACTTTCTCTTTCTTTGCCTAAATAACAGTGATGATAATAAAGAGTGTATGTCAGTCTCTGTGAGGCTTTCAGTAAAATCAGTGCCTTCAGATTATTTTGGAGTGCAAGAAAGTTTGAATTTATGAAATATTTATGAGAAATCACATCATGTCTACAGCGGTTCTCAGCTGTGACTACAGCATATGGTTTATAAATTGAAACAGGTGTGGGAGAACAGGTGGTCACAGCCAGGCCAAGGAAGAATTAGAATTTACCGCGGGGAGGCAACATGACAAAATACCACACATTGAAGGCAACTTGCTGATCTGATGGCAGAAACCTAAGAGATGCTCACGGGGGCAAATACGTATGACAGCACTTGAGATGAAAGTGTTCACCTACTCGAATATCACATTCGGAAATTGGGAAGCAGTCAGTATCATTTCCCACAGTGAGGGAACGCAAGTAAATCTTCATACTGGATTTGAATAGTTTACGTTTTAATTGCATTAAAAGAAAGAACAATAAACACTTCTTCTTGCTTCTTTTAATACAAAACTAGTTCAAATAAGGTCTATAGCCACATTCATTTACATTATCTACGTTATTTCAAAGGTTAATCACATAAGTGCTGTCCAGGACTGGCAAACTCCAAGCACCAGGAAATAGTCCCCCTTTTTTGGTAGGGGTGGTATAATGTCCTCCTGTTATATTGCAAATACCTTGAAGATAAGTCATCTGAAAATGCCATATTGTTTACAGAATAAAGGTAACAGAAATAAATATTTATAAGTATTAAATCTTCCTCCCCATTTCCAGGACCCTTTTCTACATTTTTGGGGGACTTCATGGTCCATTCTAATAGATAGGAACTGAGATACAAGAATTTTTTTTTTAATTGGGGTGGCTACTCTTAGCTTCCTGATCATCGATCTTTAATTTCTTCTGTTTGCATAGATTGAGAAACACTATTACATCTTTATCTTTCTCACAGGAAAACACGTTCTCTCGCTTCTTTAAATACAAAATTAGTTCAAATAAGGTTATGGCCACATTCATTTATGTTATCTACATTACTTCAAAAGTTTTCACTCACTGAATGAAGCTCAAAGAGGATACTTGTTTTATGTAAAAAGAGCAAAAAGCTAAAATAGCCTTCTGTGTTTGTTTTGTAGCTAGCCATTATAGACATTGCCCGGCATCCGGATCAGCAGGAATGGTGCCACCAAGCTTCTTCCACAGGAATTACACTCAGCATCTCAGCATCAAACCGCCACAGCTTTGAGCTACACTTGGGAGCTTCTGAGCTTTATCTTGGTTTCTTTTGTGCATGCCTTAGCAAAATATGGTGTAAGCTATCAGAAGAGCCTTCAAGAGATTATTTTTTGGAGTCTGGGAACACCCCCAAAATTTTTCCATATAAATTCATGGTAATTTTTGTTTTCTTTATGCCATTTCAGTTTACAAAAGTTTTCATAGGAATGGGTTACTTTTAGATAGCGGGGAAAACCTGTACCTTTCTTGCCACAGGCCTGTGATAACACTACTGCCCTATAACAAATCATCCAAAGGGAACTGGACAGAGTGGAAATCACACAAATGGATGACTTCAACCTAATGAGACTAGATGAACAAGAAGTGGTGAGGTTGGAATCCTTGGAAGACAAATATACTGCAGATGATATGAGATAATCTCTTACAAATATTTGGATGTTGACTACATCAGGGGGGCTTTTACATATATATACATATATGTAGTGGGCGAGGAAATGTATTGCAAGAAACTAAAGAAACTAGCTTATATGATTTTTGGGGGCTGGCTAAGCGAGTCAGAAATCATAGGCCAGACCATCAGGAAGATAACAGAACTTTCAGGAAGGAGCCAAGGCTTCATTCCACAGAGAGAATTTCTTCTTCCTCAGGGAAATCTCAATTCTGCTCTTAAAAATCTTTGAATTAATTAGATCTAGCTCACCCAGATTATCTAGGATAATCTTTTTTACTTAAAGTCAATTGATCAAAGATGTTAATTACATCAACAAAATACTCCCAAAGCAATGCCTAGATTAGCATTTGGTTGAATAATATGGGACTGTGGCCTGGCCAAGGTGACACATAAACTGACCACCCCACTCAGCTTCTGCCAGGCCCACTGCCTCATAAGGTCCAGTGTGCCCCTGACAGTAATCTATTGTGGTACAGAAGTGCTTCATTCAGGATTACAGATGAACAAGACAGGAGGGCATGAGCAGGTAGCCCGGACCTCCGTGTCCTCCACCACTATTTTATCAGCAGCTCACATTTAAATGGACTTGACTGCCTCTAATCCCACTGGGAGCTGGCTCTGAAAAACAACCGTGGGGGAAATTCTCTTGTTGGATAGATATTTGGATGGTTGGCCTGGCCATTCACTATATATAGAAAGATATCTGTCCGCTTTTTAGAATGTATATAGACTTATGAACATTGGTGAGTTTCTTGGCTAAGGGATAAAGGACTTCGAAAGATTTAGATGGGAGCACAATGAAGTCTGTAGAATAGACGTATTGAAAATAGGCATGATCTATGACCATCTTTATATCACATGTCAGTGCATATCAGAAAATTTCTACCCTAGAAAAACACTGAACAGCTAAACAGATGGACTAGGTCAGCTGGCATCATCCAGATGATGTCCATCAGCCACTTCAGTGCTGGCACAATGGGCCCATGAACTGGGTAGCCATGCCTACCAGGGATGTTTGAGTCTAAGAACATGGATCCCCTCTTATCACTGCTACTGCTAAATGTCCAACTTCCAGCAAACAAGACCAATGCTAATTCTCCAATATAGCACCATTCCTACAGGAGTCCAAATAGCCACTTGGTGGAACACTGATTCCACTAAACATATTCTACTCTGGAAGGAGGAGAGTCTGGAAGGAAGAATCAATAATATCTTGATTGATATAAATATATATACTGAGTATGATTTTGCCTTTCCTTCCAGAAAAGCCTAATCTAGCATTATTATTAGAGACTAATGGACACTAATCAAAGACTAATGGACACTAATCAAAGACTAACGGTCTACTGACACAGGATGCTAAGTAACTTTGCATTTACACCACTTTAGAGCAAAAGAAGTACAGACATGGGCATATCCACATGGAATCCAGGTCCTATCACATGGTCTACCACCTTGAAGCTGCCACCTTCCCAGTGATTGTCCTCATCTATAGGGAGTCACCTCCTGCAAGGTCATACTACTGTCTTGGGCAGCCTGCAGTAAGTGCAGAAATACAAAGACCCATGGGATGGCTAAAATCTTAATTGTTACTCATCACAGCCCAATATCTCCCTCTGCCCAATCTTGCTTTTTTCACTCCTTCCTCCTCATTGTTGATCCGAAGAATGACACTGACATTGCTGCATGTAAATTGCTATCTCAAAATCCACCTCCTGGAAAACCTAGTCTGTTCAAATAGATTTATACAAGACCACATAACTTATTTTCAGATTTAGAAAAACTATTTAGCCTCAAAGTGACCTTATATTAAGTGTTCTTTTAAAAAAAAAAAAGTTATTTATTTATTTGAGAGAGAGAAAGAGCAAGAGCAGGAACAGCTGGGGTAGGGCAGAGGGAGAAGCAGACTCCCCTGTTGAACAGGGAGCCTGATTTGGGGCTCCATCCCAGGATCTTGAGATCATGACTGAGCCGAAAGCAGACGCTTAACCACGTTAAGTGTTCTTAACACAAAGGTAATATAATAATAATAAAGAGGGCAGGAAGAAACTTTTGAAGATGATAGATTTGCTTACAGCATAGATGGTGATGAAGTTTTCCAAAAAAAGAGTCTGAAAATTTAAAATTAAGTAATAATTCCTTTATTAAAAAAAAACAACTAGCAAATATCTTTGTTGTTTGCTTACTTACAGATATAATCTATTCTCTTAGTAGCCACAAAAAAATACTATGCAATTTTCTATAAATAGAATAATGTATAAAGTATTACCTGAAACATTAGTTTCATGTAGATTAATTTACCAAGTCTTGAAATTAATTTACCAAGTCTTTAAACAAATTAAACATTGATTAGCATCTACTAGTGCTAGAACTGGGGTTACCCAAATGTCTAGACTAAATAAGTAACTCACTACCTCTTTCTATCTCTCTCACAAACACACATACACAAATAAAACTCCTACAAAAATAAAAATAGTTACAATGTCTTATGTCTATGTGTCAGGCAAAATCAATGTTACATATATTATTTATTCTTTGGGGTAACTGAAATATATGCACTATTATAATATGTAACAATAAGAAAATTGAGGCTCAGAAAGGTCATAGAATTAGCAAGTGGCAGGATTCAGATTACAACTGTAACTTGCCAAAATTTGAAACCATGCTGTGAACTGTTACACAGAAAATTTAATGAGAAAGAGCAACACAATAAAAATAATTAAAATAGAAACCCAAAAAATTATGATTAGGTTATTGAATAAAATATAACATTTCAGAAAAAATTAAAATATATATGCTAACTATGCAATGAACAGAATACAATGTATACTGCCAAATGCGATTCAGTTTATGAAGTCCATGAATTAGTCTTCAAAATTTGTCACTGGAAGCCTTTTGTCTTACAAAGACAAAAGCAGAAGTTCATAATTGCTTTTACCAGGAATTTATGTACTTGGAAGATTTTAAATTCAGCTTCTCAAAAATAGACACATTTTGATATATTGAATGCTTGCTGAAACATTAATTCTTTGAACACCCAGTCTAAATTTTTACCAGTCAATTAACTACATCATGCTATGAACTTGCGTTTCTCTTACAGCTGAAAATAAACAAAACTTATCACTCATTTACTTCCCACTTCAAATAAACTAAAATACGCTTCTTGAAACATATTTGTTGGGTTTAAAGGTCACTTATAACTTAAGTTAAACAACGTCTCCAGAGACTGCACAAAAATGTTTACCAAAACTCAAGCATCTTTATAAAAACCCTAAAGTGCTTTTGGGTTTTGAAGCAATGGCCTTGAATTTCACACTTCAAAAATGTGTAGCAAACACACTGCATTTTAAAATAATATCACAACATATTTCAACCATTGTTAACCCTTCAAAATCTTTCCTTGTTTATGTAAGGCAGAATATTATCGTTGACTCTCTACCATCATAAATAATTGAAAGCTGCTGGTGGTTGTTTTTTCATTGCTTTAATTCTTAGCTGCTTCATGATGAAGTAAATCGTGTCATTCCTACTAATCTATGATGATAAATTACTCAGAACTCTATGATTTAATCTAATGATAATTTGACAATTTTTTAAAAGATTTTATTTATTTATTTGACAGAGAAGAGAGTGCATGAGGGGGAGGAGGGGAAGTGGGGAAGAGGGAGAGGAAGATCCAGGCTTCTTGCTGAGCAGGGAACCCCATGCCAAGCTCTATCCCAGGACCCCGGGAACATAACCTGAGCCACAGGCAGACACCTAAGCAACTGAGCCACCCAGGCACCCTTGATGATTTTGTATTTAACTTTTATTTTACTCCAGGTGGTTTCCTGACAGTTGGTGATGAAATACTGTACAAACTGCACACCCCCTGCCTTCATTAAAATTAAATTCTAGTTTGAGGGAGTTTAGAAAGTAAATGAAGAATCAAATTTCAGATTGTGATGAAGAACTACGATGAAAATAAACAGTGATGTGGAGAAAACAAACATTAAGTTACTTCAACCTTAAGTTTTAAGTTTTAATTTTATATCTAAGAACTCACACCAGAAATTGTCCCCTTCAAAATGTCACTCTTGATAACTCTAAATTAGTAGTATTTTAAAGTGGCATATGAAACATGTGTTACTTTACTAGTGATGTCATAAACTACCAGAGACCCAGTGATTTATACAGAAAAGTATTTTCTCACAGTTCTGGACCCTGGAAGTCCCAAGATTAAGGTGCTGGTAGGATTTGTTTCTTCTAAGCCCCCTCCTTAGCTTCCAGATAGCCATTTTCTCTTGGGTCTCCTACTTTCTTTGTGCACACATGTCCTTGGCGTCTCTTTTTGTGTGGTCAAATTTCCTCTTCTTATAACAACAGCAGTCAGATTAGATTAAGCATACCCTAATGGTCTCACTTTAACTTAATTACCTTCTTAAAGTTCCTGTCTTTAAAATGCTGAGGCACTAACGGTTAGGGCTGGAACATATAAATTTGGGGGGAGGATTCATAATTCAGCCCATGGCAAAGCCCTTGTGGGTTTTGTTATTATTTTTGTTTTGTTTTTTACAATCAAGCAGAAACACTTCTTTAAGGATAGGAGAATAAAATGGGGCTAGAGGAAGTGAGGAATAATAAGAGCAAACTCTTATGCATGCATAAGCACAGAGAAGTAGACTTCTCAAAGGAATTTCATGTGTATTATCCCGTAGGTTTCTTATAGCTAGCAGTCAACTTGAATTATGCCAGAAACATAGTCTCTGAACTTCTGCAGTTGAGGTCATACCCAACATTTAGGCTTTTCAGCTGCTGAAGTAGCATATATCATATAAAACTTCAAATGGTCAAGTTAGAATGATAATATCAATCATTCCTTATCTGTAAGTAGGACCATGTCTGAGCTAAGACTTGCTACTTTGGTTTTTTTAGAACTGAAAGACCCTTGAGGGTCATAAAACTTAATGATTACCAAGTTGTACTCTGCAGAGCCCACAGAGGAGCTTTGTCTACCCCCTTGAATTAGAGAATTCTACAAATTATCTCTTCCATATTGGGTTTCTAAGTGAGCTTCAATTTGTAGATACAGCCCCATGGTTAGTCATCTAAAAGGATACAATTGTCTGATACCATTTAATGTTCCAGTAGCCTTATTTTACTATGCAGGAAATTGTGTCTCAGGGAAGTTTGCTTGACTGTCTAAATTCACACAGCTAGGAAGGAAAAGATCAAGACTCAAAACTGAGGTTTTCTTAAATCTTTATTCTAATCCAGTGCCTATAGTTTCTGTACCTTGTTTTGTTCCAGAAGTGAGAATGAACTAATGTGTTTTGGAGGCACCTGTGCTATACCAGGAGATGTGTGCGTGTTCATGCATGCCTGTGTACACATACATGCATATATGTGTATAAATACGTAGATAAATATTGTGGATGCACTTATATATATAGATGCAGATTTGCATAAATGAATATTATACACACACACATTGTAATCCTTGCAACACTATACTCCTTGTAACGCTATGAGATTGGAGTTACCCTCTCCATTTTACAGATGCAGAACCTGAAACTCAGAAAGGTCAACTAGCCTTCCCTAGATAATAGAGGCTGCAGAAGTAATAGAGGTCTGATTTGAAGTCAGCACTGTCTCACTTCAAAGCCCACATCTTGATTCTCTCTCAGTATATTACCTCCTTCAGTGATAAAACCCCATTTCTAAGGTTTGGGTTACTTTTCTGATGTGACTTTCCATGATATAAGCATGTTATGTAATGATTTGAATGCAAATATGATTAAACAGGCTCTCCTCACCTTTGAAACTACTTTCCAGAAAGTTTCATGGGTGTTGACATCAACTAGTTGAAGCAAGTAAGAAAAAGAAAAGGAAGAAAAAGAAAACTCACATTTGGTAAGAATCAATCACAGTCATCAAATAATTATTATACCATACTACTCACTTAAGCTCACCTTGATGTGCCTAATAAACATACACATACATACATACATACATACATATAATAAACATACACACACATACATACATACATACATACATATACATACATATATATACATCTATTGCTCTATCTGGCAACTGCAAGTTATTCAGTAGAATTTTGCCCTCACAGAAACCATTTTTAGAAAAAAATAGGCAAGATGGCGGAGAAATAGCAGCTGAGACGACATCAGGGAGCAGGAGATCAGCTAGATAGCTTATCAAAACATTGCGAACACCTACAAATCCAACGGGAGATCGAAGAGAGGAAGAACAGCGATTCTGGAAACAGGAAATCGACCACTTTCTGAAAGGTAGGACCGGTGGAGAAGTGAATCAAAAGCGACGGGAGGATAGACCGCGGGCGAGGGGCCGGCTCCCAGCAAGCGGCGGAGCCACGGAGCACTAAATCGGGACTTTTAAAAGTCTGCTCCACGGAGGGACATCGCTCCAGAGGCTAAACCGGGGTGAAGCCCACGCGGGGTCAGCGTGGCCCCAGGTCCCGCAGGGTCACAGAAGGATCGGGGGTGTCTGAGTGTCGCAGAGCTAGCAGGTATTGGAGCGGGAAGCCGGACACAGAGACAGAGCCTAGGAGTGAGCTCTCAGCTCGGGGTTACCTTGAACCGGTCGCAGGCTGCGTGAGCTCGGAGCGCGGCCAGAGGCGAGGGATATGGAGTAGCCGGGGCTTTTCTCTGAGGAGTGGAGCCCCGAATCTCAGCTCTTCCAGGCCGGAGACTAAGAGGCCGCCATTTTCATTCCCGTCCTCCGGACTCTACGGAAAGCGCTCAGGGAACAAAAGCTCCCGAAAGCGAAACCAAGCGGATTACTCAGCCTGGCCCCTGGTAAGGGCGGTGCAGCTCTGCCTCGGGCAAAGACACTTGAGAATCACTACAACAGGCCCCTCCCCGAGAAGATCAAAAGAAATCCAGCCAAGACCAAGTTCACTTAACAAGGAAAGCAGCGGAACTCCAGAGGAGGAGAAAGCAATGCGTGGAATTCATGGCTTTCTCCCCATGATTCTTTAGTCTTGCAGTTAATTCAATTTTTTCTTTAAAGGGCATTTTCCTAGGATCTTTGCCACACTTTTAGTATTTTATTTGCTCCTTCATATAATCTTATCTGGAAAAAATGACAAGGTGGAAAAACTCACCACAAAAAAAAGAACAAGAGACAGTACCAAAGGCTAGAGACCTAATCAATACAGACATTGGGAATATGTCAGATCTAGAGTTCAGAATGACAATTCTCAAGGTTCTAGCCGGGCTTGAAAAAGGCATAGAAGATATTAGAGAAACCCTCTCTGGAGATATAAAAGCCCTTTCTGGAGAAATAAAAGA
>PISX010034646.1:0-13777 GCA_004024625.1 Mellivora capensis
CTTTTGGTACCAGTTGAATCCTGATTTGTGACCTAGTATGTGGTCTATTCTGGAGAAGGTTCCATGTGCACTTGAGAAGAATGAGTATTCTGTTGTTTTAGGGTGGAATGTTCTGTATATATCTATGAGGTCCATCTGGTCCAATGTTTCATTCAATGCTCTTATTTCTTTATTGATTTTCTGCTTGGATAATCTATTACTGAGAGAGGCATGTTGAGATCTCCTACTATAAATGTATTCCTATCAATATGACTCTTTATCTTGATTAATAATTTTCTTATGTAATTGGCTGCTCCCATTTTTGGGGCATAGATATTCACAATTGTTAGATCTTCTTGGTGGATAGTCCCTTTAAGAATGATGTAGTGTCCTTCTGTGTCTCTGACTACAGTCTTTAGTTTAAAATCTAATTTATCTGATATGAGAATCGCTACCCCGGCCTTCCTTTGAGGCCCATTGGCATGAAAGATGTTTCTCCATCCCTTCACTTTCAATCTGGGTGTATCCTTAGGTTTAAAATGGGTCTCTTGTAGACAACTTATGGATGGGTCCTGTGGTTTTATCCAATTTGCAACCCTGTGTCATTTTATGGGCACATTTAAGCCATTCACATTGAGAGTGATTATTGATAAATACGTTTTTATTGACATCATGTTACCTTTAAGGTCTTTCTTTCTGTAAATTGTCTCCATATGTCTGTTCAATGATATTCTTAGGATTTTTCCTGTTTTATAGAACCCCCCTTAATATTTCCTGCAGTGTCATCTTGGTGGTCGCATACTCTTTTAAGCCTTGCTGGTCTTGGAAAATCTAGCACAGGGCTTTGTTTTAGTCTCTAGCCTGAGCAAATTCTCTCCACTTTCTTTCTTTTTTTTTTTTCCCAACCAGCTTATCTTATAAACTCCTTTTTTAGAATTTTTAAAAAATTTTTCATCTTTACAGTCATATTCCATCCCTTCATTGTGTTTACCCTTATTTTTATGTATTTATGTAAATATACCCTTCTTTTGTGTGTATATATATATACACATACACACACATATATATAGACACATACACATGCATATATATGTGTATACATACATACACAATTTTAAAGAAAGAAAAACGTGTGTGTATATATATGTGTGTATACACACAGAGACACATATATATATATGTGTCTCTGTGTGTATATACACATATATATATACACACGTTTTTCTTTCTTTAAAATTTTGGGACATAGTTTCTTCTAAGAGACCAAAGCACTCTCAAAATTAAGTGGGTGGCTCTGTTCCATTCAGCAGTCTAATATCTATATTTTCTTTTCTTTTTTTAAAAATTTTTTTGAACTTCTTTTTACCCCCTTTCTTCCCCCCCACGATTTGGGGTCTCTTCTGATATGGTTAACACACATTTTTCTGGGGTCTTTGCCACCATTTTAGTATTTTATTCTCTCCTTCATATATTCTTATCTGATAAAATGACAAGGCAGAAAAACTCAGCACAAAAAAAAAGAACAAGAGTCAGTGCCAAAGGCTAGGGACCTAATCAATACGTACATTGGTAACATGTCAGATCTAGAATTCAGAATGATGATCCTCAAGGTGCTAGCTGGGCTAGAAAAAGGCATGGAAGATATTATATATGCCCTCTATGGAAAAATAAAAATCTTTTTTGGAGAATAAAAGAACTAAAATCTAACGAAGCTGTAATAAAAAAGCTATTAATGAAGTGCAATAAAAAATTGAGGCTCTTACTGCTAGGATAAAGGAGGCAGAAGAGAAAATTAGTGATACAGAAGGAAAAAATGACAAAGGATAAAGAAGCTGAGCAAAAGAGGGACAAAAAAATACTGGACCACGAGGGGAGAATTTGAGAGATAAGTTACACCATAAGATGAAACAACATTAGAATAATTGGGATTCCAGAAGAAGAGAATGAGAGGAGCAGAAGGTATATTGGAGAGAATTATTGTAGATAATTTCCCTAATATGGCAGAGGGAACAAGCATCAAAATCCAGGAGGTGCAGAGAACCCCCCTCAAAATCAATAAGAATAGGTCTCCACCCCATCATCTAATAGTAAAACTTACAAATCTTAGTGACAAAGAGAAAATCCTGAAAGCAGCCCAGGAAAAGAAGTCTGTAACATACAATGGTAAAAATATTAGATTGGTAGTGGACTTATCCACAGAGACCTGGCAGGCCAGAAAGAACTGGCATGATATATTCAGAGCACTAAATGAGAAAAACATGCAGCCAAGAATATTATATCCAGCTAGGCTATCATTGAAAATAGAAGGAGAGATAAAAAGCTTCCAGGACAAACAAAAGCTGAAAGAATTTGCAAACACCAAACCAGCTCTACAAGAAATATTGAAAGGGGTCCTCTAAGCAAAGAGAGAGCCTAAAAGTAGTAGACTAGAAAGGAACAGAGACAATATACAGTAACAGTCACCTTACAGGCAATACAATGGCACTAAATTTATGTCTCTCAATAGTTAACCTGAATGTAAATGGGCTAAATTCCCCAATCAAAAGGCACATGGTATCAGCATGGATAAAAAACAAAACCCATCGACACAGAACTCATTTTAGAGCCGAAGACACCTCCAGATTTAAAGTGAGGGGGTGGAAAACAATTTACCATGCTAATGGACATCAAAAGAAAGCTGGGGTGGCAATCTGTGTATAAGATAAATTAGATTGTAAGCCAAAGACTATAATAAGAGATGAGGAAGGACACTATATCATGCTCAAAGTGTCTGTCCAACAAGAAGATCTAAAAATTTTAAATATCTATGCCTCTAACATGGGAGCAGCCAACTATATAAACCAATTAATAACAAAATCAAAGAAACACATTGACAATGATAAAATAATAGTAGGGGACTTTAACACCCCCCTCACTGAAACGGACAGATCATCCAAGCAAAAGATCAACAAGGAAATAAAGGCTATAAATGACACACTGGACCAGATGGACATCACAGATATATTCAGAACATTCAGTCCCAAAACAACAGAATACACATTCTTCTCTAGGGCGCATGGAACATTCTCCAGAATAGGTCACATCCTGGGTCACAAATCAGGTCTCAACTGGTACCAAAAGATTGGTATCATTCCCTGCATATTTTCAGACCACAATGCTCTGAAGCTAGAACTTAGTCACAAGAGAAAATTTGGAAAGAACCCAAATACATGGAGACTAAACAACATACATCTAAAGAATAAATGGGTCAACCAGGAAATTAAAGAAGAATTTAAAATATTCATGGAAACAAATGATAATGAAAACACAACTGTTCAAAATCTTTGGATCACAGCAGAGGCAGTCCTGAGAGGAAAATATATAGCAATGCAAGCCTTCCTCAAGAAACAAGAAAGGTCTCAAGTACACAACCAAACCATACACCTAAAGGAGCTGGAGAAAGAACAACAAAGAAAGCCTAAACCCAGCAGGAGAAGAGAAATCATAAAGATCAGAGCAGAAATCAATGAAACAGAAAACAAAACAACAACAACAAAAAAGTAAAACAAACCAATGAAACTAGGAACTGGGTCTTTGAAAGAATTAGTAAGATTGATAAAGCCCTGGCCAGACTTACCAAAAAGAAAAGAGAAAGGATCCAAACAAATAAAATCATGAATGAAATAGGAGAGATCACAACCAACACCAAAGAAATACAGACAATTATAAGAACATAGTATGAGCAACTATACATCACCAAATTTGACAATCTGGAAGAAATGGATGCATTCCTAGAGACATATAAACTATCACAACTGAACCAGGAAGAAATAGAAAACCTGAACAGACCCATAACCAGTAAGGAGATTGAAGCAGTCATCAAAAATCTCCCAACAAACAAGAGCCCAGGACCAGATGGCTTCCCAGGGGAATCCTACCAAACATTTAAAGAAGAATTAATTCCTATTCTCCTGAAACTGTTCCAAAAAATAAAAATGGAAGGAAAATTTCCAAACTCATTTTATGAGGCCAGCATGACCTTGATCACAAAACCAGACAAAGATCCCATCAAAATAGAGAATTACAGACCAATGTCCTTGATGAACACAGGTGGGAAGATTCTCACCAAAACATTAGCCAATAGGATCCAACAGTACATTAAAAGGATTATTCACCACAACCAAGTGGGACTTATTCCTGGGCTGCAAGGTTGGTTCAACATCTACAAATCAATCAATGTGATACAACACATTAATAAAAGAAAACAAGAACCACATGATACTCTCAATAGATGGTGAAAAATGTTTTGACAAAGTACAGCATCTTTTCCTGATCAAAACTCTTCAAAGTGTAGGGTTAGAGGGTACATACTTCAATATAATCAAAGTCATTTATGAAAAACCCACAGCGAATATCATTCTCAATGGAGAAAAACTGAGAGCTTTTCCGCTAAGGTCAAGAACACAGCAGGGATATCCATTATCAGCACTGCTATTCAACATAATACTAGAAGTCCTAGCCTCAGAAATCAGACAACAAAAAGAAATTAAAGGCACCCAAATCGGCAAAGAAGAATTCAAATTATCACTCTTTGCAGATGACATGATACTTTATATGGAAAACCCAAAAGACCCATTCTAAATCTGCTAGAACTTGTACAAGCATTCAGTAAAGTGTCAGGATATAAAATCAATGCACAGAAATCAATTGCATTTCTATACACCAAAAACAAGACAGAAGAATGAGAAATTAAGGAGTCAATCCCATTTACAGTTGCACCCAAAACCAGATACCTGGGAATAAACCTAACCAAAGAGGCAAAGAACCTGTACTGAGGAAACTATAAAGTACTCATGAAAGAAATTGAGGAAGACAAAGAAATGGAGAAATGTTCCATGCTCATAGATTGGAAGAACAAATACTGTGAAAATGTCTATGCTACCTAAAGCAATCTACACGTTTAATGCAATTCCTATCAAAATACCATCAACTTTTTTCAAATAAATGGAAAAATAATCCTAAAATTTACATTGAACCAGAAAAGACCTCGAATAGACAGAGGACTGCTGAAAAAGTAAGCCAAAGTTGGTGGCATCACAATTCCAGACTTCAAGCTCTATTACAAAGCTGTCATCATCAAGACAGTATGGTACTGTCACAAAAACAGACCCATAGATCAATGGAACAGAATAGAGAGCCCAGAAATAGACCCTCAACTCTATGGTCAAGTAATCTTCAAGACAGCAGGAAAGAATGTCCAATGGAAAAAAGACAGTCTCTTCAACAAACGGTGTTGGGATAATTGGACAGCCACATGCAGAAAAATGAAACTGGACCATTTCCTTACACTACATATCAAAATAGGCTCAAAATGGAGGAAGGACCTCAATGTGAGAAAAGAATCCATTAAAATCCTTGAGGAAAACACAGGCAGCAACCTCTTCGACCTCAGCCGCAGCAACTTCTTCCTAGGAACATCGCTAAAGGCAAGGGAAGCAAGGGCAAAAATGAACTATTGGGATTTCATCAAGATCAAAAGCTTTTGCACAGCAAAGGAAACAGTTAACAAAACCAAAAGACAACTGACAGAATGGGAGAAGATATTTGCAAACAACATATCAGATAAAGGGCTAGTATCCAAAATCCATAAAGAACCTATCAAACTAAACACCCAAAGAACAAATAATCCAAGGAGAAATGGGCAGAGGACATGAACAGACATTTCTGCAAAGAAGACATCCAGATGGCCAACAGACACATGAAAAAGTGCTCCACATCACTCGGTATCAGGGAAATACAAATCAATACCACAATGAGATACCACCTCACACCAGTCAGAGTGGCTAAAATTAACAAGTCAGTAAATGACAGATGCTGGCAAGGATGCAGAGAAAGGGGAACCCTCCTACACTGTTGGTGGGAATGCAAGCTGGTGCAATCACTCTGGAAAACAGCATGGAGGTTCCTCAAAAAGTTGAAAATAGAGCTACCCTATGTCCCAGCAATCACAGTACTGCTTATTTACCCTAAAGGTACAAATGTACTGATCTGAAGGGGCACGTGCACCTGAATGTTTATAGCAGCAATGTCCACAATAGCCAAACTACAGAAAGAACCTAGATGTCCATCAATAGATGAATGGATAAAGAAAAAGTGGTATATATGTACAATGGAATACTATGCAGCCATCAAAAGAAATGAAATCTTGCCATTTGCAATGATGTGGATGGAACTAGAGGGTATTATGCTTAGCAAAATAAGTCAATCAGGGAAAGACAATTATTATATGATATCCCTGATATGAGGAAGTTGAGTGGCAATGTGGGGGGTTTGGGGTAGGGAAGGAATAAATGAAACAAGATGGGATAGGGAGGGAGACAAACCATAAGAGACTCTTAATCTCACAAAACAAACTGAGGGTTGCTGGGGGGAGGGAAGTAGGGAGAGGGTTGGTTGGGTTATGGACATTGGGGAAGGTATGTGCTATGGTTAGTGCTGTGAAGTGTGTAAACCTGGCGATTCACAAACCTGTACCCCTGGGGTAATAATACATTATGTTAATTAAAAATTAAAAAATTAAAAAAAATTAATTGAATAGTTGAATTATTAATTGAAACATTGTTTTATTAATAGACCTTCAGACTAATTTTAACCTTTTTTAAATTATAAAAATGACTGGCACAAACATCTTTAAGAGTACCCTTAAATATAACCACAGATATATTGGAAATGTTCCAACTGATATGTTGAAAATGAAGTTATGACTTTAAGCGTGTTCACGTTGGGGGGTTTTATTATAGTACATAGCGGCAGAGTTGCTGTGCTGATTTTGATCTCACTGTCAAAGTTGAGACAATATTTATTGTAAGCCTTATGTTTTATATATAGAAAGACTCTGGAGGCAGACAGCAGGATTTCATTCCCTAAAATTGAATAGCACCCAAGAAAAGTGAAATATACTCAGCAGCACATAAAATGTTTGGGTGATGTTAATTATGTGATAGAGACCATTTTGATTTGAAGCACAAGTATACTTTAGGATTACTGATTTGCAGAATAGTGGCAGAGCTAAAAGCCAAGCCACAGAGCAACAATGCTTCTTCTAACCATTGGGCAAAAAGATGGTAAGACAAATTATGTTACAAAGCCTGTGTTTCTGCCCTAACATGGCATAGCTACACCAATGTGCATTTGGGTCAGAAGGAAATGGAGCTCCTTAAGAAATACCATAGGGTTTCAAGGATTCCTGGAGCAAAGACGATTGGACAATATTCCTGAAGATAAGAATAGGAGGTTCAGTCTTGCAAACATGCCCTTCCTTGGGATATGTTGGTCCTCACTCTCCAATAATTTTCCTTCTGTGCTGTTAAAATGAGAGATGCCTATGGTAAGAATGGATGATTTAAAGAAAGATGCATTTCTGTAGTGTGATATCTATTGGTCCTTAACGGACATCCAACAGAAGTGGGAATGGAGGTGGGTTACCCTGCCCTAGGAGGATGGCTCCAGGGAAGGCTAGAGGTACCTGGTATTGGGACAGATGCTTCCAAAATGTGTAACAGTCAGGGTTGAGATTCTAAGTACTATTTTACTCTGGCAATTTTCTGCAACTTTGTGTTTGGAGAGAAGATCCTGACAATGTGATATTCCAGAGGGCTGGTTAAGTTCTTCAGAAATTCCTGTGAGTCAGTGATCAGGAAAGCAAAAAAGGCATGGGGCAGCAGGTCCAGAAAAGCTGGACCTGTGTGGCCTCATGTGTGAACTTCCATGGAAATATTCCTAGTTTTCTTATCCTTGAATTCTTTTCTGGGGGACTTGAGTGTGATTTTTCCTGAGGATGAGGGGGGGCATTAGCTATGTATTTTCTGGGCTCCAGGATGCAGCCCCCACAGAACCATACACTTTGTACATGGGCTCAGAGACCATGCTGCTGCCTTCCCCTCTCTTCTTCCTGTCATGCTCCCTCTCTCTTGAACCTGGCACCTGTGGCAGAGAATTTAGTTAGGCTACTAACCTGCAAGGATCAGACACACTTCTCTGGATATTCTTGCACCATCTTTCTAGCTCTGTAAAGTGTCTGTGAGTAATAAAGATAGCCAACTCTGAATTTTTTAGCAGAACATAAATTCTGCTAATGTTAGCATGGCTATAAAGTTCTTGGAGAACAAGAGGATCTTTTGAAAATATTTGGTATTCTACCCTGCTCTCCATGCATGCTCTATAGCACTTTACAACAAGTACTTTTCCCTGGAGAATAATTTTAAATTTATTATTGTGGAAGCCCTGAAGATAGGTTCTATAATTCTAAGTCTCTCTCAGACGTGTGGAATAGGCAAAGAGAAGCCTAGAGAAGGAATGCACTTCTCCAAGATTCTTTGAAGAGCTCCTCTCTGCCTCCCAGGCCTTCTCCCAGAGGGCTGGTTTCCATGTATTATCCTCTCAATCTCCAGCAGTTCCAATGTCATGTGTTGGAGAGTTCGCTGGCTCATTCTGTGTTTTCCAAATGCTGCCACCCTGGGAGCCAGTGCGGAGCAGGAGACATGCATTAGCTCTGTACCCCTTGCTTCCTGGACCTGCAGAATGGAAACTGGGTTCTCCATGACTGGGGCTGAGAGGCTGGACTGGGGGCACTGCTGTTCCCCCTAGGGGCATCTGATTGTTATCTCCCTGATTTCACAGTTTGTTAATGACATTTTCAAAAGTTCTGTGGGCTCAAAATTGTTTCCACAATTTCATTTGCTTTTGAATTAAGGGTCTGATTTTCTGTTTTCAAAGACTGACATTGTTACTGTCCTATAATTTAAAGTGTGTGACATTTCAGTATGAAAGCCTCTGTCCTAGAGCTATAAACGGACTTCTTGGGTCTCTTGAAGGAGAGCTGAATGGTTCCCTTTTGTTTTGTTGGAGCGCCCTGTCCCTGCAGGAACTGTATCCAGACAGCCCTTGTGTAGGTCACATGCCTGGCAGGTTGAATGAGGAGGCATTTGGGGGCTTGGTTCTGCTGGAAATTCTCCTGGGCTGATAAGCCCAGTGACACTTCTCCAGAGCCTAACCTGCTTTAGACAGGGGACATTGGCTAAGCATTTCCTCTGTGCTGGGCATAGCGTGCGTAGTGCTGGAGGTACAAACCGGGATAAAACAGTCTCTGTTCTCCAAAGGTTCAGAGAGTGAGGTGTTCTATTGGAGGCTGGAGCCTGATCACTGTTCTGCCAATTACCATTTTTATGATGTGGTTAAGACACTTGACTTTGCCAGGACTCTATTTTCTTATCTGTAAAATAGCTTCACATATCTTCTGATGTTGTGATGATAATCTGTCCACAGACAGCCTGGGGCTCACACTTGGAAATATAAACAAGTACCTGCTCAGGTCTTCATCCTGGAGGGAGGTAGCATCTTATCTGGAAATCACTTCCAGGCACCTGGGTGGCTCAGTGGGTTAAGCCACTGCCTTCGGCTCAGGTCATGATCCCAGGGTCCTGGGATCGAGTCCCGCATTGGGCTCTCTGCTCAGCAGGGAGCCTGCTTCCCTCTCTCTCTCTGCCTGCCTCTCTGTCTACTGTGATCTCTCTCTGTCAAATAAATTAAAAAAAAAAAGAATTAAAAAAATATGGAAATCACTTCCCCAATTCCTGAGGGGTGTGGCAAGGATCAGTCACCAAGATCTCTGACAGTTTTCTACAATGGTACCAGCATGTAGGAGGTGCTGAAGAAATGTTCACTGTTTTTTTCCTTCAAAGCCTTCCTGTGGCCCAGAGGCTTGATCTGTCATGGAGAAATTAGGACAGTGTTTTGTTGGAAACTGAAGTGCCCCCCACCATTTTATGTTGTAACTGCAACATCTTAAACCTGGGGGTTTCCAATAAAATTCAAATTTCCTGCTTCTGTCCTTTAAATAGGTTTCCCAAAGTAATAGGTGTCCATAATTTTAAATAATAAAATAGTAGCATAAGATTTAAAACAAAATAGCAGTCCCTGGCCTTCCCATCACAGGTCATACTCATCAGAGGCAGCTGCTTCCACTTCTTTTAACTTTATTCCTTAGCATTTAACATCTGTATATCTAAATAATATAACAAAACTGCTACTTCTGCCAGTGGGCAGGTAAAGTGGAGTGGGAACATCGGACTAATATCAGAAGATAAACAAAAGGGGGAGGGAGCCACCAGAGGCGACCCATTGGAAAGTAATACCCCAATACGAGAGTCTCCTGCATCTGGAGAGCAGCATTAACTTGGAGTCTGGTTGAAAGCACTCAAAAAGAGCAAAGGATCGTGGGGGCAAATTGTGGGAATTGGGGTGGTTAGGGACAGGGGCTTAAGTCCCCGGACCCAGGACAGCCAACCTGGTGCTGAGCCAGAGAAAGTGTGGCAGAGAAACCAGGTCTTGGTCCCTGAGCCACCAGCGCACCTGAGAGCGCGTGGGGTCCGTGAGAGGCTAGGAGCCTGGCCAGCCGGCAGAAAAACAGCCTTTTTGCTCTTTTCAATGTGAGTGCCATGCCCTGCTATCAGAGCCTGGGATGTGTGCGATCCACAGCCTCCCCTGAGAGAGGTGCGCACAGGTGCCAGCCCGGCGCTCTCTGACCTGGAAAGTCTGAGTGCTCCCAGCCTAGGCCAGTGGGAAAATCTCAGTGTGGGATCTCTGCTTGGAAGCTCTCTGGCAGTCTGGAGCTGCCCAGACAGCCACCGCTGTTGTGGTTTTGGGTACAAGCAGGAGTTCCTGTGTCCCCAGGGAATGCGACTGCGAACGTGATCTGCCAGAGGCCAAGGGGGAACTGATGTGCTCTGCAGCACCCAGAGGGGAAGAGACTGAGGCTTCTCTCTGAGAGGGAGGTCTGGGTGCAGTTTGCTTTCCTCTAAACCTCCAAAAACCATCAAGAGCTGCCAAGGGGAGAGAAAACAAACAAACAAACATGAAGACCTCCAGAGAACAAAAGCCTGAAAAACCAGTTTCCTCAGAGCCCACCCCCTTGAGGGGGGAGGGAGGACTTAACTCAGGAAACACTGCCTAAAAACCCACATGGCAGGCCCCTCCCCCCAGAAAGCCAAGTGGGGGGGGAGTGTGTGAGGGGGGTGATGGGGGAGGGGAACAAGAGAACAACCACCACTACTTCATAGATACAACTTTTATTTTTAATTCGTTCCCACTATTCTGGTTCATTTTTTAAAATTTTTTAATTTTTTATATAGATTTTTTTTAGTCTATTTACCATCACAGTGAGATGTCCAGTACATCAAATTCCATAATAACCTCTTAACCTGAACTTTTTGATACATATACCTGTGTTTTTCTTTTGCTTTTCTATTTTTAAAATTTTAGCTTAGTTTAGTTTATTCCTTTTTTGTGTTTTTATTTTTTAATATTCATATAGAGTTAAACTCCAAGGTAATCCCCTTTCCCCAATCAATGCTACCCCTATAGGTAAACCAATTTTTAATCCCCATTTATTTTAGGAAACTTGAGTCCTTTAACAAAGATATCAAGATACATCCAGGAAGAATCAAAATAACCTTCCTCGCCCACACTGAGAATTTATAACCACTCTCCCATCTTTTTTTCCTGCCAGTGTTTCTGTGAATTTGTGTTTGTCCTGATAGTATATAAATCTTATACTTGGGGTTCTTTTTGTCGAGATTCTTTTCTTTTTTTGCATATGTTTTTTTCTCTTGTCATGTACTTTTATTAGTCTTTTTGTTTGTCAGTTTTTGTTTGTGTACTCCATAAATCTTACCTTGGGGCCGATTTGGGCTGAGCCTTCTCTTTTATCTTCCCTTTTATTCCTGTCTCTATCTCCCTCTCTCTCTTTTTTTCTTTTTCTTTTCTTTTTTCTTTCCTTTGGGTGGGGACTCCTGATTGCTCAGAAGCATTCCAGGGTGCACCTTCACTGCACCAAGGTAGATACATCCAGCTACATCTGCTCAGCCATCTCTCACCAAAATGACTAGGAGGAGGAATGCCCAACAGAGGAAAAATTCAGAGGATGGGCCTTCTGCAAGAGAGCTAATGGCTATCAACATAGACAATATGTCAGAAAGGAAATTCAGGCTAATAATTATGCAGGCAATAGCTAGGTTGGAGAAAGCCATGGATGACAAAATGGAATTGATTAGGGCAGAACTGAAAGCCACCAAGGATGATGTTCACAATGTTAGGGGAGAACTGAAAGCCACCAGGGATGATGTTCACAATGCTCTCAATGAATTCCAATCTAATCTAAATTCTCTAAAACCTAGGGTAACTGAGACAGAAGATAGAATTAGCAATCTGGAGGACAAACAGATAGAGAGAAAGGATCAGGAGAAAGCCTGGAACAAACAGCTTAGAAGCCATGAAAACAGAATCAGGGAAATAAATGATGCCATGAAACATTTCAACGTCAGAATTATTGGAATTCCTGAAGGGGAGGAGAAAGAAAGAATTCTAGAAGATATAGTGGAACAAGTTCTCCATGAAAATTTTCCCAATCTCGTGAATAGAACCAGTGTTCATGTACTAGAGGCAGAAGAGTCTCCCCCCAAGATTATAGATTCTCAAAAGACCTCGAGACACCTAATAGCAAGAATGAAGAATTATAATTATAGGCAGGCCCTCTTGAAGGCAGCTAGGACAAAGAAGCTCCTTACGTACAGAGGAAAGCACATCAGAATAATGTCAGACCTGTCCACAGAAACCTGGCAAGCCAGAAAGGGCTGGTAAGATATATTCAGGGCACTAAATGAGAAGAACATGCAGCCAAGAATACTTTATCCAGCAAGACTGACATTCAAAATGGATGGAGAGATAAAGAGTTTCCATAACCAGCAAGGCTTAAGAGTATGCGACCACCAAGCTGACACTGCAGGATATATTAAGGGGGGTTCTATAAAAGAGGAAAATCCTAAGAATATCATTGAACAGAAATATAGAGACATCTACAGAAAGAAAGAATTCAAAGGTAACACGACGTCAATAAAAACGTATCTATCAATAATCACTTTCAATATGAATGGCCTAAATGTGCCCATAAAAAGACACAGGGTTGCAGATTGGATAAAACGGCAGGACCCATCCATATGTTGTCTACAAGAGACCCATTTTGAACCTAAGGATACACCCAGATTGAAAGTGAAGGGATGGAGAAACGTCTTTCATGCCAATGGGCCCCAAAAGAAGGCCAGGGTAGCAATTCTCATATCAGATAAATTAGATTTTAAACTACCAACTGTAGTCAGAATTACAGAAGGACACTACATCATTCCTTTTTTTTTTTTTCTAAATTTTTTTTTAAATGTATTTATTTGTCAGAGAGAGAGGGAGCGAGCTCAGGCAGACAGAGTGGCAGGCAGAGGCAGAGGGAGAAATAGGCTCCCTGCCAAGCAAGGAGCCCAATGTGGGACTTGATCCCAGGACGCTGGGATCATGACCTGAGCCGAAGGCAGCCGCTTAACCAACTGAGCCACCCAGGCATCCCACACTACATCATTCTTAAGGGGACTATCCACCAAGAAGATCTAACAATTGTAAATATCTATGCCCCCAATATGGGAGCAGCCAATTACATAAGAAAATTATTAATCAAGATAAAGAGTCATATTGATAGGAATACATTTATAGTAGGAGATCTCAACATGCCTCTCTCAGTAATAGATTATCCAAGCAGAAAATCAATAAAGAAATAAGAGCATTGAATGAAACATTGGACCAGATGGACCTCATAGATATATACAGAACATTCCACCCTAAAACAACAGAATACTCATTCTTCTCAAGTGCACATGGAACCTTCTCCAGAATAGACCACATACTAGGTCACAAATCAGGATTCAACTGGTACCAAAAG
>PISX010034647.1:0-13787 GCA_004024625.1 Mellivora capensis
TGTGTGTCTCAAATAAATAAATAAAATCTTAAAAGAAAGAAAGAAAGAAGAAAGAAAGAGAAAGTAAGAAAGTGACAGAGGTAGGGCCAGAGCTTGGGGAGTATGAAGAAGGTTCAGAATAGAGTGCTATGGAGAATTCGAAAGGGGATTTTCCTGAGATGAATGGAAAAGTTCTGAGAGTTATATAGCATGGGTTGATATCGAAGGTAATTGTCCAGCTGGAGACTGGCAAGAAAGAAAGCATGTGGTACTGAGAACATACTTGAAATGGGTCATGGCTAAAGGTGGGGATGAGATAGGGCAGGGCCAATGGGGATTACAAAAAGGTTAAGGGTCTGGAAGTCAGGAAGCAGAGGAGCAGATTCAGGAGGCATAAGAATCTTGGTAAGTACAAGTTTGTGTTCTATCAGTAAAGGTCCTTTAATGGCTCAAGATATTTGAAGGAGTGCAGTTTTGAATGACAATGAGTTCCAAGGTATGCTGATGGATGGGTTCAATGTGATGACATTCAACATTGACAGTTGTATTCACTAGGATGATGGCAGAAGATGTGGAGGGAGGGACTGAGGAAAAGGCTTAAGTCCTTGAGAAAATGTGGTGGAGTGTCCCCACTGACAAGTTTCTCTCTCCCTAGGTGAACTGGAGGGTGACCTAAGCTTTGGTTACAAAGTACTATTTTAAATACTATATTAATTTCTGTATTTAACTCTTTTATTCTATGAAATTAAAGATGTTTGAGGGTATTTTTTCAAGTTGATCTTAATCAAGTCTCTATGAGTAACACAAAAGTGGTTTTTATCTTCATTTTACAAATGAGGAACCTTACACCAGTGCCCCTCTCCACAGCCTTCCTTTCAGTTGGGGTAGGATTTGGGTGCACAAAAGTAATTGCTGAAATCACCTGACTCTTCAGAAAATGCCCTTCAGACAAAGGACACTAAATGTCATAGGTTTCAGTATCTGAAAGATACTGTGTCAGTAATGGAATGTAGGCTGTGAGTGGGGTAGTAGCAGCAGAAAGCACTGACTACATATCCTGCAAGATTCACCAAGAAAGGGAAGGCAAGAAGAATAATAACTTAAAGGGATTAAATAGCCTAAGGAACATTTTGGGTGGGGGGAGGAGGTTGTTCATAGTTTGTTTGTAGGCCAAAGGGCAGAATCACTGAGGAAGAAATAATGAAGAGAGGAGATCAGAAGCTGATCAGAAAAGAAGCTGCATGCATGTTTTGGTACTTGAAAAATAAGATTTATGAGAAGAAAGGAGGTTTTTTGTTGTTGTTGCTCTTATTCATCTTTCCAATTCTTTCATTTATTTTTTTTTAATTGGAATAAATTTTTCAAGCTTTTAAAAATCAAAATTCTTTAGGGACTCCCAGACTCCTATATCAAAAAGTATATTCAAAAGGTCATTGTGAGCTTTTCTGTGTATGAATCAGAAGGAAATGGCAGCAGAACTCTTTCTACCATTTACTGATTGTGTGTGTCTTGACAAAATACTGCCTGTCTGGGCCTCAATTTCCTCATGATAAAATTATGCAAGTGAAGAGGTATACAATATGGAATATAAATAATTAATGTACTAAAGAACCAGTGAATCACTAGTGAGTCTTTAAACAGAAATTAAATTAGCAATGACAACAACAACAACAAGCCAATTTCGACCTGAACTAGCACTCTGGCAAGGCATTCCTAGTCAGGGGTCTTCTAGAAATGAGCGTTGACTAATGTGATGAGAACTGCCATACCCTCCCACCACATCTACTTCTTCATCAGTATCAGCATCCACACACTGTGCCCTCCTGACTATGACCACTGGAGAACTAGTCAAGCTTATCCCAAAGCCTGTTTCCATACTTGTGCACTAGATCCTCTTCCCTTTTGCCTATTTAGAGACTCACTTTAATCATGCTTTTCTCTTCCACATCATCTATTTCCTCCCTCTCCACTGGATTGCTCTCACAAGCAAATAAACATGTTATTTCTCTATCCCATAAATCTTGTTCTCTGCTCCATTTCAAAGCTCGGAGAACCCATGTGAGGATCCCTGCCCTTGCTCATGCCTTTAAAGGCCACATTCTAGTCCTTCTCCAGCCACATATCTCCCTGTGGGGTGAGGAATCTGTTGTTATAAGAAGTGCTTACCCAGAGCTGATGGTCTCTGCATTGTAGACCATACTCTGCCCACATGGCCCTTAGATCCTTACACAGTCCACTGCACTGGGTCCATCATCCCTAGGGTAGACCATGCTGCTCATTTACACACTCCTAACCTCAACTTATATTCAAGGGATGGCCATTTGTGGGTGTGTGGTCAGAGTTTAGACATGAAGGCTGAGGTGTCCCCACCCAGCACACAAGCCCCTTATAGTATGGGACTGAGCTGGGGTTTGGAAGGGAAGGGTCGTCCACAGGTCCTTTCCCTGTGCCACCAAGTTCTGGCATGAACTCCAAAGCCCAAGAATTCTATATCTGAACTTGATTTTCTAGGTTCTTAGGAAAGCATATTTATAATATATTTGGAAGAAACATTTTTTTAGCTTAATATATAAATTTTAGATACAAAAATTATTGAATGTAGTCCTTCATTTGTTTTTTCCTGGACCTCATAAATATTAAGGTTACACCACTACCCTAATAACCTAAAAAAGGATTACTTTAAATAATACTGCACCTTGTGGAATTTCACTAAAGAATGGTCTGTAGTCGACAGCTGCAATTTCTCTCCTCCTGTTCTTTCTAAATACACTTGTATCACCACCATCTATTGCACCATGCATTTGCATTTCACCATCTATTAAACTGCTCTTGTCAAGGTCAGTAATAACTCACGTTGTTAAATCCACTGATTGGCTCTCAATCCTCATTTTACTTGATGTTCCAGCAGCATGTGACCCATGGATCAATCTCTTCTCCTCAATGTACTTTCTTCCCTTGTCTTCAAGGGTTCCATTCTCTCTAGTTTACCCCTTTAGTGTCTTCTTTCTTGCCTCTTAGCTGCTTCCTCCTTTTATCTTATCTCCAAACTCTTAATGCTAGAATTGCCAGGGCTCAGTCCTTGAACTTCTTCTCTTTTCTATACTCACTCCTTTATGATCCATCCAGTGCATGGCTATGTTGTTGATGATTCCTGAATCTATTTCTCCAGCCTACACTTCTTCCTTAGATTCATACTATCTACTTGACATTTCCACTTGGATGTCTAATAGGTACTTCATTCCCCAAATGAACTCCTCCTTTCCCAAACCTGTTCTTTTTTTTTTCTTTTTTAAGATTTTATTTATTTATTTGACAGAGATCACAGGTAGGCAGAGAGTCAGGCAGAGAGAGAGGGGGAAGCAGGTTCCCTGCTGAGCAGAGACCCCCAATGTGGGGCTTGATCCCAGGACCCTGGGATCATGACCTGAGCCGAAGGCAGAGGCTTTAACCCACTGAGCCACCCAGGTGCCCCCCAAACCTGTTCTAATCACGCCTTCCAACTCTCAGTTTATGTCAACTCCAGCTCCCAGTTGCTTCAACCAAAAAACTTGGAGTCTTTTGGACTCATCTTTTACTCTTGGCAACCTATCAAGAAATCATATGGGCTCTACATTCAAAACATACCCCAAATATGACCATTGCTCACTATTTCCATTGCTAGCATACCCTGGTCCAAGCTCCTATCACCTCTTGCCTGGACTACTTCAATAGGCTTCTCATAAGTCTCTTTTGGCCTATTTTCAATATAGCCACCAGTGTGATACCATTCAATTATGACAGTCGTTCTGCTCAAAACCCTGCAATGGTTTCCCTATTTCACTAACAGTCAAAATCAAAGTCATAGCTAGTATTCAAAGCCCTATCTTCTCTAGTCCCTGTTAACTCGGATCTTGCTTGCATTCTCTCCTTTGCTAACTCAGCTCCAGCCACGCTGCTTTCCTTGGAGTACCTAGAACATGCCAGGCATGTTCCTGACTTAGCATGTTGCTCTAGAAATCTGCTAGAATGTTCCTCTCCCAGTTACATAACTAACATCCTCAATTCTTTCAAGTCTGTTTAAATCTTGTCTTCTCAGAAATATTTACCCTGATCACCCTGTTTAATACCACAACCTGTCTCCATCCACCTCTGGCACTCCTAATTCCCCTTACTCTTCTCAACCTTTCTCTTTTCCATAGCACTTGCCACTTTCTAACATTCTGTAGTTTGCTTATTTATCATTTGTCCTTCCCATATATATCCAATAGCTTTCCTCCATGATGGAAATGTTCTATATTTGCACCATCCAATACAGTAGCCACCAGCCACATGTGATTACTGAACACTTCAAATGTGGCTAGTGCAACTACAGAGCTGGATTTTTAATTTTAATTTATATTTTAATTTAAATAACCACGTGTGGCTAGTGGCTGCCATATCAAGAACAGTTCTGGAATCTGAGTGCCATGAGAACAGGGAACTTTGTCTCATTCAAAAGATTTCCTAAACACCTGGCACAGTGTCAGACACATAGGTACTTGGGAAAATTGTTAATGAATTAACGATCAAATCCAAGGTCAACTTTTCCAAGGCCTTGCAGTCTATTATTGGAAGAATTAGAGGCAGAACCCAGGAATTCATCACTAAGGAAACCCACATCTTTCCCAGCATATTAAGGAAAGATCCAGAAGTCTGGACAGGTGCTTCTAGGCAGGCACACTCTATAAAGAAGCAAAATGCCTAACCAATGGTTTTCCTGATTTTACAAATGCATATACTCATGCACATAAACTGGGGAAAAAAACAATCTCTCCTGTACAGAATCTAAACCTCTAGTCTCTGCCAATATGTAACCAACTTGATTCATTTGTGGCTATCATCAGAATTTAGGACAGATGCTCTCCACACTCATGGTCTTGCAGAGGAGAGCTAACATAAACCTATAAAGTATTGCACTGTCCCAATGGTGAGGAAGATGAGGGAACATTTTATCATTCACAGATGAAATGGTTGTGGTCACAGAATATAAGGGTTTATGCAACTGCATCCTGGAAACCAAACAAAATTACCAAATAACTATGGAAATTTATGTGGTTTTGGTAGAATGAAAGTATGATATAGGAAATTAAATAACCATAGAGTGAATGATAATTTTAAAAGCTATTTTGGAAACAAAATATAAAATCAGTCTTATGATACCAAATCAGGAGTTTCAAACTGTTTTCTTCCAAAATATTATTTTGAAGATCTCTAAAACCAATGTTTTCAGTTGTACTAAGGTAGTGAAGAAATTACAAGGGCTTTACTAAACTGTAATAAAACTAAGGATTAGGCAATATTCTGCTTGTATTATCTGCTTAGTTCTTTAGGTTCCTAATAAAAGTAGCAGATTGTTATGTCTATAATGTCTTTTAAAATACTTCAGGGTAGGGGTGCCTGAGTGGTTCAGTGGGTTAAGCGTCTGCCTCCGGCTTAGGTCATGATTCCAATGTCCTGGGTTCGAGCTCCATATTGGGCTCCCTGTTCAGCAAGGAGTCTGCTTCTCCCTCTCCCTCTGTGTGCTCTCTCTTTCTCTCTCAAAAAAATAAATAAATAAAAATAATAATAAAAATAATAAAATACTTCAGAATAGATTTGTCCTTCAATGGTCACAGCAGCATTATTCACAATAGCCAAAAGGTGGAACCAATTCAAATATCCACTGAGGGATAAACAGTTAAAGTGTGGTATATACATACAATGGAGTAGTATTCAGCCTTAAAAAGAAATGAAATTCTGACACATATATAAGGTAAGTGAAACTTGAAGACAGTTTGCCAAGTGAAATAAGGCAGATGCAAAAAGAAAAATATTGCCTGATTCCACTTACAGGAAGGAACTGGAGTCATAAATTCACAGACACAGAAAGTGGAATGATGGTTGTGGAGAAATGGGAGTTACTGTTGTTATTGTTTTATGGGGACGCAGTTCAGAGTTTTGGTCTGGAAAGATGAAAACGTTCTGGAGATGGATGGTGGTGATGGGTAACAATGTAAATTCCACAGAACAGTACACTTAAAAATGGTTAAAGGGATAAGTTTTATGTTACTTACATTTTACTACAATAAAAGTACAGGTCAGCATGCGCAGCATGCGCTCGTACGTGGCCATTACTTAGGGTAAGCTATAACCAGGTGCTGCCTTCGTTCTAATTAAGAAAGCACAAGGTCTTTCCAGTGAGCTACCACAGACAGGTTTGTGTTTTCTGCATCTCAATCCACAAGCAATGCTTTGCCAATTAACATAGCTGCAAGTAACTAATGTTGTTTTTTTAATGAAATTTTAGTCTGCTATGTCGTTTGGTGAATGTTAGAAATGGGCTCTCATTAGCGAAATCAAAAGTATTTGTTGTATTTATATGTGGATTGGCAGAAATATTTTAGGGACACTCCCCGCATTTGTTTCACAAAGGCATAAGAATCCAGCTAGGCCTGTATCCTTTAGCCTTAGGGATGAAGGTTTTGGCTAAATCCCTAAATCGTCCTATGCCCAGCCAGCAGCACTGGAAGATCCTGGATCCCTGATGACACCAGCCACAAGGGTGACCAGATCCTGCCTCTGGAACCTTGATGATGGCCTTCAGGGACTATTTTGTGTAAATGGGGGTCAGAACACCTGAAAGTAGAGAGCTAGAACATACTCAAGTTTATAGAACTGGCCATATGAATTCTGTGTGTGTGTGTGTTTACTTGCTAATAAATGTTTACCAAGTAGATGTTTTATATGTGGCAGTATTTGCCTGAGATTTCTGTTCATTACAATCTAGTAGTGAAGTTATCAGCTAACTAGCAAACTTAGCTCAACACTCTTTAGAGGCTACCTTGACCTACTAAAAAAAACCTTAGGGTCACCCATGACCAAATCAGTCCAAGTCAGTTGACAATCACAACCACAGAGGCCAGAGGGAAATTCCAGCATTAAAGGACAGGGAAAACCAAGCCAGAATCAGATCGCTGATCCTGGGGATGCACAATGGATGATAAACTCTAACATCTACCCTCCTCTCTGATTTTAGGGATAAAAAACGGGGGCTCAGAAATCACTGAGGGATCATCCCAAGTACACATGCACTCCATAGACAGAAACTAACAGGAAACCTTTGATACCATCATTCTTTAAGAATTACCAGTGGTTGCGCCATTATCACACGCCATACCTACTACTAGCTTCTTTAACACAGGGTTGCTAATTTTCACAAAATCCCTGCAAAATGAATAGGCCACCCTTTTTGGAGTAGGGACTGAAGTTCAGAGAGGTCATGCCAGCGGATGTGGTCAGTACCCCATTTATGGCCCCATCACACTCAGTATTCCTCACTAGTTCTCTGCATCCTACTACGATCATTCTCCCAGGACGGGGAGCAGGCTAGAAGTCCTAGAGATAATGGCCCTGGCATCAGCCCTTGACTAATAATGAAAGCTTCCTCCTCCAGGCTGGCTACCTTCTAGACATGTTCTACTGTCTCCCAGATCCCAGCATTCACCCACAGGTTCACAAGAGTAACCAGCTCAGTAACACACTGCTTCCTTCAAAGCCTCTGACTCATTTCCTCATCAGTGCTTCCTGGAATCACCTTTCAAATAAACTACCTGCTTCAAATCCTTGTCTCAGGGAATGTTTTCTGGGGAATAAAATACGGTGACACAGCCATCTACAAGTTGCAGAATTAGACAGTAAACCCAGGACCATCTGTGTTTGAGGAACACGTTGCTCTCCTACTCTACATATTTGAATTGCATCTTCCTTTCTTCAGAAGTGGAGACAAGACAGAAATAAGAAGAGGAAATGGATATTACAGAAAACATTCCTGAGTTTTCTAAATGGTTTGTTTGGTTAGTATCTTAAGCCCTCGTGTCCTTAGAGTTTACACTCACCGCTCTGCCTCACAATGATATGGAACAAATTAGCTCAATGACATTCAGTAATCTGATTAGTCGGTGTGGCAGGCTGAACAACAGCCCTCAAAGATGTCCATATTCTAGTCCCCAGAACCTGGGAATGTTAATTTATACAGCAAAGGGAACTCTGCAGATGTGATTGAGTTCAGAATCTTGAGAAGGGGAGATTATACTGGATTACCTGGGTGGATCCAATGTAATCATGAGGGTCCTTCTAAGAAGGGCATAGAAGGAGCCAGGAAAGAAGGCGATGTCATGGGAAAGCAGGGATTAGACTGATTTACTTTGCAGGTGGAGGAAGGGGGTCACAAGGTAATAGGAGCCAAAAAAAAAATGTAAGGAAATGGGTTTTTCCCTCTCAGGTCCTCCAGAAGGAACCAACCCTGCTAACACCTTAACTTTAGCGCAGTGAAACTGATTTCTGACTTGGAATCTACACAACTGTAGAAGAACACATCTGTGTTGTGTTAAGCTACTAATTTTGCGGCAGCTTGTGGCAGGGGCAATAGGAAACTCACCCCGCCAGCTAAGCAGTGCTGGGGATAATAATAGTATAGCAATAGATAATCTTCATTCAGCCCTCACAGTTTGTAAGCACAGTGCTGGGCACTTTATTGGACCATCTGGCTTCATTATCCCCAGAAGCCCTTTTGAGAACTATCTGTAATCTCCTCATGTTGCAGACGAGGAAGCTAAGATTTAGGGAGGTTCAGAACTTGCTTCAAATGGCACAGCTAATACCCGAACTTGGGTCCTTCTGATCCCCAAGTCATGTTCCTAATAAAAACACCCAAATCTGAGTCCTTGAGACTGTGAGTATAAGAGGCAAGTGCTGCAGAGCAGCTGGCCTTCAGCTGTGTGCTGAGCAGAAACAGCCCCTTGCACAGCGCTGCTGCTGAACCCTGTCCCCACCCGCTTTCCCCCTCTTAGAGCCACTTCTCTGCTCCCCTCCACGTTTCTGGGAAAGGGCAGCTGGACTCAAAACAGTACTGCTGGTTGGACCAGGACAATTTAGGAATTCGTCATTTTTGTTTCTGAGGTCTTCTTAGCTTCTAGGTTCTATCAGAATTGAAGCAACAAGAAATTCCTCCAGCAGCTCGCTTGAAATCAGGAGTGGCTTTGAAAACCCAGAAAGAAACACATCCTTCTTACTTTTTTTTCACTTTGAGTGCACTTGAAATTTTAAAACAAACAAAAAGCTCAAGTGATCACACTGGTTCTAAAAGGGAGCAGGATTCGGCTGGTTCACACAGCGAGATAGGAAAGCAGGAAGTAGGTTTTACATACCTCTTCTTTAATATCTAATATGAGATGAGCTATCAGTAAGCAGAGGGAGGGAGAGAGAGAGAGAGAGAGAGAGAGAATCACCAGTCAAATGAATAAATAATGAAATAATGAAGGGCCAAATCAGTGAAGAAAGCAATATGTGGGAAAGGGAGGCTGAGCCATTACTTTCATGTAAGCCTTTAATCACTTATACACATTTATACACTTGCAAGCCATTAGCAGCGATAAGGGGGTTTCTTTGTTTGGAATTCGGTAAAGCCGTTCTTTACTCTGGGATAGTAAGTAGATTTGATTTTGCCTGTGCCAACTCTTGACCTTCTGGTACTGGCTTCTAGAGCCCTATATGCCAAAGAGAATTAATGGCCAAATCAGACTCAGCTGGAAGGAATGTGTGATTGATTAGCAATGTCAGCTTCAGACTCAGAAGAGCGGAGCTGTGGGTGTGCTGCACATTTGCTGAAGCCTTCGTCCAGTTAACTGTGGGCAGAGCACACCATGCAGATTTGTTTTAAGACCATGCCACCATCTCTAAAACTGTATTCTATGAATATGCAGTTTTCACTTCTGCTTCTTCAATAGTTACTTTAACTGACAACCAGCAAATCTTACTTTTTGCTTCTAAGCATACTCAAAAACAATGACGTTAATTTAAGAATGTATCTGAAAAGAAGTTCAAATCAATGTCTGTCAAGTTCTCTGAAGATAAGGAATATTACATACACCAAGAACCATTAACAACAATAAAGCTCTAATGTTCCTTAACAACACAAGTGTGGTTGGGTATTGCTCTAATCAAGTTTCTTTATCGACTCAGTGAACGAATGGACCTTTACTTCCCACACAATAATTCTGTGAAATGAATACATACAATTCATAATAACTTAAATCAATTACAAATTTAACTTCAAAATCACTTCTAACACATACTTGGGAATCTTAAAAGAATCTTCTCACTTGTTTTGAAATTACTCAATAAGCAATCCACTATGTTTCACCTTTTTACCTATTCTTCCCAGGCACACATGGTAGGGCCATTCTGTGAGCCATTTCCCACTCCAAGAAAACCACCAGAATCAAAAGGCTACCCAGAATATTGTTTTCATAAAAAAAAAAAATAATAATAATATCATCTTTTAAATAGCTTGTGTGCTACTTTTTTACCTATCATATCTACTTGATTTTTATTTAATATATGCCTTGTAGTATTATTTCCAAATTATAGATATTAAATGAGGTTACTGAATAAACGGCAGAGCTAGGACACAAATTCAAATAATGTGACTAAGTCCATACTCCCATGCTTGATCTGCCTGGTTTCTGTTATATCACCATGTGATTCTCTGGCTCAGGTTAAGCCCAATTCCCTACTGCACCATGATAATTCCCTTCTCTAATACTCCTCTCTTCTTTTTTCCTAGCCTAGACTGCCTCCCCCTCGCCTCCACCTATTTGAAGTCTATAACTCTTCATGGCTCTGTTCAACTGTGCCATCTTCATACATCTTTGCTATTCTTGCTGAACGCCGTCCAATCTTACATATTTAATACTTATTGATATATTCCTCTATGCTGTTTGATGTCCATTCATTCAACAAATAATTCTTGAGGATCTACAATATGCCAAGTAGTACTTAGGTACTAGAGATTCCATATTGAGTAAGGCTTCCTCTTGTGGAGTTTATGTTACAGCTGGGGTTCCTGATTTTCATATTCACATCTAGACTTTAAGATTCTTTGCAATGGTAACTACACTTGTGTTTTCAATGTCTATGAAGGAACATGTAATTTCAATGCTGTATAGTTTATCATGAAATTAATAAAGTGGTACCCTCATTGTGTATATAGGTAGCTAATGGCAGGGCACTAGAAAGGTAAACTTACTTGAGTTACCAACTCACTCCATTCACCTCTAATTTTATAACTCTGGGAAGTCTACATTACCATAGAGTAAGGTACTTTTGGAATTCTCTAAGAGGGAACTTGTACAGGAATTGTAAGGAGGAAATGCCTGGGGATTGGTTTCCCATATGTGTTAAAGCCAGATCCAAAATATCCATTTCTCAGGGAAATGCCCAAAAGACCCACCACACTTGGGAACAACATTTTAAGAGGTTTTGAATTAGTGTGCTCATTAATATGCTTTTCCTTCCTTTGATCTTTTCCTTGAAGACAACTAGAGTTGCTCTTGTTACATTTCAGGGGTGGTGAGAATTTAGAACTAGGAAAACCACTTGCTCAGAAAAACATTTTAAGTCTTTTTACTGTAACCAAAATGAATAGGGGTGGAGTTGAGCTCACCAAAACATAACACCTTTCCCTTCCAAGTCTGATAGGAAGTGATCAGAGAGTGAGTTTTAGGACTTCTTCCAGAGAATTCATCTTAGGAAATTTGGCATCTTGGGTGTTTTGAAATCTTGATTTAAAAATACTTGGTTTCTGTGTTAAATTAAACTTACATTTAATAAGCCTAAAGCAGTCTCCTGCACAAAATTTTGTACACACACACGCACACACACACCTTCATGGTACTATAGAGTTTGGTTTGCATGTCTCCCTTGAGGAATCATGACATACCCATGGCTGTTTCTAATACCCGATTTACATAAATACACTCTTTCCCTATTTGAGGGCAGGGGAAGGGAAACTTGGGACTCTTGCCAACTCTTCTAGCAACTTAAGATCAAACTTCCTTCAGAGGATAGACAGATCCTCTCACATGGTATAAGAGCTCACCTTATGCCAGGGAACATAGTGATTTTGTGTCATACCCAGAAGATAATCTAAAGAGAATCTAAATAATAAACATGGGTATGGCACTGGGTAATGGTACTTAGATTTATCTCTCACAATTAATTCTAGGGATGTTTCTCAAAAGTCTCTGAAAACACAGTATCCCTGAAGGAACAAGGAAAATTATCAACAGAGAACTAATGTCTAGAGCTGGTGTGGAGAGGGGAATATGCCTTCTTTCTCAAGAACCTAATAGCAGTTTGAGAGGGAGAAATGCACTGGAGAAGGCCTTTTGGAGTTGATATTAGGACATGATATGGTAGGACTGGCCCCCACTACACTATGTATCTTGAGAGTAGAGACTGTCCTGTCTGTGACTGACTCCATGGGACCTAGGACAGTGATTGCCTCATGGTCGAAGTCCAATTAATGTTTATGCTGAACTGAATGGAAAGCAGTTGCAAAAATTAAAAAAAAAAGTTGGTAGTGTGAAGTTAGAAAGACTGTATTACTTGTGTATTCCCAGCTCTCTCTCTACCAATCTATTATGAGACCCCATTGATATCTGAGAGAGGAGAGTAGGGAAACTAAAAATATAATAACTGGAATGATGAAGAGGATTAAAGCTGCGATAGAGACAATGCTATATGTTCACCAAACCATTTTTCTCCTGGACACATAAGGAGGCTACATCTCCTTGTTCCCTTGCACCTAGACAGGGCTATACAACTAGTCCTGGGCAATGGCATTTGGACAGAAGTCATATGTGCTACTTCAAGGCATGGTTTCCAAGTTTAATATTCCAAGTTTATCTTCTCTCTCTGTGTGTGTCTCTCTCTCATTGTTTGGTTGACCACATGCGGAGATTCAATGGAAGACATTGAGAGTCTAAGGCCTTAAGGCAGACACAGCAAGGACAGTAGATGAAAGAAGTCTGGTTCCCTGAATAACTGTGGTACACAACATCCCCTCCTAAACACTGATCCACAATGGACTGTGATATGAGTGAGAACTAATGTTTCTTTGTTAAGTCATTGAGATGGGATTGTTTGTTATAGCTATCAACATTATATACCCCAATTAATACAGAGGCCATTGGAGTATATTAGTTACAAGGACATTGAACTCTGAGAGTAGGACTAGAAAAGGAGGTTACTAGAACTTGGGGGCACACATTTGCATATGTATATACTAAATCAAATGCAATTTATTAAGCATTTTTCACATGCAAGATGTCAGATAAATAGCAAGCAAAACATTTCAAAATGATTCTTTGTGTAAGTTAAATTATAAATTATTTATGATCTTAATCATAAATTAAAAGAACAGAAAATGAAGTTGACATATTCACTAAGTAGTCATGTTGGATGGATTTGGTCACTACCAACTTCAGGTTTCTTATCATGATTAACTATTTTCCCTAAGAAAATGCATCCAAAAAATAGTTCTCGATGGGGGGGGACAAGATGGCGGGGAACTAGGAGGAAGCTCTGGTTCAACCTGTCCCCTAAAGTGAGCTGATTACCTACCAAGGAACTCTGATCACTCATGAAATCAGCCTGAGGTCAGAATTCTACACGTCAGGATCTCTACGGGGGCAGAAGACGCCAGTGGGCAGGTAAAGCAGAGTGGGAACACCGGACTGGTATCGGAAGATAAACAAAAGGGGGAGGGAGCCACCAGAGGAGATGCATTGGGAAGTAAAACCCCAATAGGAGAGTGCCCTACGACTGGGGACCAGCATTAACTTGAAGACCGATAAAAAGCACTCAAAAAGAGAAAAGATCGCAGGGTGAAATTGTGGGAATTGGAACTGTTAGGGACAGGGGCTTAAGTCCCCCACGGAGGGCAGACACCCCTGGCGCTGAGCCAGAGA
>PISX010034648.1:0-13785 GCA_004024625.1 Mellivora capensis
GGGGGGGGGGGCGGGGGAGGGAAGCAGGCTCCCCGCCAGGCAGAGAGCCTGATGTGGGGCTTGATTCCAGGACCATGAGATCATGACCTGAGCCAAAGGCAGAGGCTTTAACCCACTGAGCCACCCAGGTGCCACTAGGAAGCTTTTTTAAAGAAATAACAGCTGGGATCCCAGTCAAGATGGTGGAGTAGGAGGATCCTGAGTTCACCTCCTCCACAAACACGCCAAGGCTGCAACTACACAGACAGCAAGTGGACACAGTCTGGGAACAACCCGAAGACGAGCAGAACAGCACTTCCACAGTTCAAGCTGTAAAGAAACAGCCACATCAAGTTGGGCAAAAGGGGCTGAGACACAGTCCCGCTGGCATGGGGGACCCACAACTGGGAAAATTATCACAGGCACAGATGTCTACCTTGGGGAGGAAAGGATTCAAGCCCCACATCAGGCCCCCTCGGCTCTGGGGATGGGCACTAGGAATAAGAGTCTCCATGTCTGGCTTTGAAAATCAGTGGGCTCTCTCCAGGAGAGATGGTGGACTACAGGGAACTGAGACTCTGCTCTTAAAGGACCAGTGTGCAAACTCACTCAGAGACCCAGCAAAGAGAGAGCAGTCTGAAAAGCACCTGGGCCATATGTAAAAGAGATTTACTGGGGGCACCTGAGTGGCTCAATGAGTTAAAGCCTCTGCCTTCGGCTCAGGTCATGATCCCAGGGTCCTGGGGTCAAGCCCCTTGTCGGGCTCTCTGCTCGGCGGGGAGCCTGCTTCCTCTTCTTTCTCTGCCTGCCTCTCTGCCTACTTGCGATCTCTGTCTGTCAAATAAATAAATAAAATCTTTCTTTTTTTAAAAAGAGAGAGATTTACTGACTAATTTTAGGGACTGTGCCACAGGGACAGGAATCTGTAGGAAGTTCCCCAAGGAAAGAGGCACTGCCAAGAACCAGTTATCTTGTGCCCCTTCAGACTAGCTGACCAATGCTAACAAGTGCCCGTTGTGACACTCTCCATCTGCCTTGCTAGCACTGTTCCCCTCACCCCAGTGTCCCCTACAGACCCACCCTACTGAACTTGCCCATCCTGGCAGGTGCCATCCCGACACATCTTAGGACCAAAGCCCCCCAAAAGCAGCTCCTGCACCATCACGTCCAGCAGCTGGCCTTGTACAGCGCACCCCTCGTAGCTCCTGCACCCATCTCTACCACCACACATAGCACGCAGCCCTGGCCAGGACTGGTCCCCCTCCAAACACCTCCTATACTGGTGGGTGCGGGAGGTCCCATGCACCAGTTTGCCCACAACAATCACAACAGGGCCTTCCCACAAGCATGCTTGCTGTAGTCATGGCCCATCCGCAAGAGGAGGGCATAGGCAGTCCACATGGGTAACACCACTGGAGTGCCTGGTTCTGGTGACTAGGGGAACTGTACTTCTGGGCCCCAAAAGATGCCTTCTACATAAGACTACTCCTTCAATACCAGGAGACATAGCTGATCTACCTAAAATAGAGAAACAAACACAGAACCAGGCAAATTAAGAAGAGAAAAGAATAAGTTCAAAATGAAAGAACAAGATAAAACCTCAGGAAAAGAAATAAATGAAATGGAGATAATCTACCTGATAAAGAGTTCAAAGTAATGACCCTATGCTCATCAAACTCAGGAGAAGAATGGGTGAACACAGTGAAATCTTCAACAAAGAGAAACTATTTAAAATGAACTAATCAGAACTGAGCAATACAAATAGGAAATGAAAAATACACTAGAGGGAATTGACAGCAGATCAAAGGATGCAAAAAAACAGATCAGGAATGTGGAAGACAGGGTAATGAAAATCATCCAAACTGAATAGCAAAAAGGAAGAATAGAAATGAGGATAGTTTGAGGGACCTCTGAGATAACATCAAACATACTGACATTCACATTATAGGGGTCTCAGAAGGAGAAGAGAGGGAAAGGGGCAGAAAACATATTTGAAAAAATAATGGCTGAAAACTTCCCTATTCTGGAGAAGGAAACAGACATTCAGGTCTAGGAAGCACAGAAAGCCAGAAGCAAGATGAATCCAATGAACTCCACACAAAGACATATAGTAATATGTCAAAAATTAAAGAGAAAGAAAATCTTAAAGGCAGCAAGAGAAAAGCAACTAGTCACATATAAGGGAACACCCATAAGACCATAAGCTGATTTTTCAACAGAAACTTAGCAGGCCAGAAGAGAGATCAAGCCCTGCAGTGGGCTCCATGCTGGGCATGGAGCCTGCTTAAGATTCTTTCTCTCCTTCTCTTTCTGCCCCACCTCCCATCTAAAAATTAATTAATAGGAAAATAGATAGTTAATAAGTAAATAAATGACATCCAAATCAGTAAGGAATAAGTAAATCTATCACTTAATGCAGATGACATGATATGATATGTAGAAAATCCTAAAGATTCCACCAAAAAAACTATTAGAACTAATAAATAAATTTAGTGAAGTTGCAGGATATAAAATTAATATACAATCTGTTGCATTTCTATACAATAACTATTAAAAAAAGAAATTAAGAAAAAATTCCATTTGCTATTGCATCTGAAAGAATAAAAAGACCCATGAATAAATTTAACCAAGAAGGTGAAAGACCTGCACTCTAAAAACTATGATAAGCTGATGGAAGAAGTTTAATATGCCACACATATATGGAATGCTATACCATGTTCATGGATTGGGAGAATTAACATTATTAAAGTCCATGCTACCCAAAGCAATCTACAGATTAAATGCAATTTCTATCAAAATACCAATAGCATTTTTGGCATTTTTCACAGAACTAGAACAAATAATCCTAAAATTTTATGGAACCACAAAAGACTCTGAATAGCCAAGGAAATCTTGAGAGTGAACAAAGCTGGAGGTATCATGCTCCTAGGTTTCAAATTATACCATAGAGCTATAATAATCAAAACAGTATGGCACTAGTATGAAAACAGACAACACAGATCAGTGGAGAAGACCTAAACAGTAAGACTTGAAACTACAACTCCTAAAACAAAAACAAAACAAAACATGGACTATAAATCTTGGACACTGGTCTCAGCAGTATCTTTTTGGAGGTCTCCTCAGGCAAGGGCACCAAAAGCAAAAATAAATAAGCAGGACTACATGAAAGTAAAAGGATTTTTACAACACAGGAAACCATCAGGAAATGAAGAGGCAAACTACTGAATGAGAGAAAATATTTGCAAATGATATATCTAAGAAGTAGTTAATATCTAAAATATAAAGAACTCTTACAACTTGGGCCTCCTGGGTGGCTCTGTCAGTTAAGCAACTGCCTTTAGCTCAGGTCATGATCCCAGGGTCCTGGGATTGAACCTCATGCCGGGCTCCCTGCTCAGCCGGAGAGCCTGCTTCTCCCTCTCCCTCTGCCCCTGCTCATGTGCTGTCTCTCACACTCATTCTGTCACTCAAATAAATAAATAAAATCTAAAGAAAGAAAGAAAAGAAAGAACTCACACAATTTAACACCAAAAAAAGTCTGATTTTAAAATGGTTCAAAGGGGGACGCCTGGGTGGCTCAGTGGCATAAGCCTCTGTCTTTGGCTCAGGTCATGATCCCAGAGTCCTGGGATAGAGGACTTGGCGGGGAGCCTGTTTCTCCCTCTGCCTGCTGCTCCCCCGCTTGTGCTCTCTATGACAAATTTAAAAAATCTTTAAAAAGAATAAAAATAAGGGGCGCCTGGGTGGCTCAGTGGGTTAAAGCCTCTGCCTTCGGCTCAGGTCATACATCGGGCTCTCTGCTCATCAGGGAGCCTGCTTCCCTCTCTCTCTCTCTGCCTGCCTCTCTGCCTACTTGTGATCTCTGTAAAATAAATAAATAAAATCTTGAAAATAAAAAAATGGGAAAAGGACCTGAAGAAACATATGTCCAAAGAAGACACACAGATGGCCAACAGACACAGAAACAGATACTCAGCATCACTGAAAATCAGGGAAACACAAACCAAAACCACAGTGAGATATCACGTCACATCTCTCAGAATGGCTAGTTTCAAAGACAAAAAGAAAAAAAGAAAAAAAATAATAAAATCTTGCCATGTGTAACAACCCAGATGAACCTAGAAGGTATTAAATAAAGTGAAAAGAAGTCAGGGAAAGACAAATACCACATGATTTCATGTGTACGTGGAACCTAAAAAACAAAACAGAAAACAAAATGGAAATATAAATACAGAGGACAAACTGGTGGTTGCCAAAAGGGAAGAGGCTGGGTGATTGATGAAATCAGTAAAAGTTATTAAGGGGTGCAAACTTCCAGTTATAAAACACATTAAGTCACAGAGATGTAAAGTAAAGCACAGAGAATATAGTCAATAATACTGTAATAATTTTGTATGGTGACAGATGGTAAATAGCCTTCCATTTTATACCTATCTGTCACACCTTCTTTATTCATCTATCACTGAATACTTAGGTTGCTTCTGTATCTTCGCTATTGCAAATAATTTAATGAACATATGGGTGCATATACCTTTCCAAATTAGTGTTTTCACTTCCTTCGGGAAAATACCCAGAAGTGAAATTCCTGGACTGTATGGTAGTTCCACTTGTAATTTTTTGAGAAACCGCCGCACAGTTTTCCACATGGCTGCACCGATTTACATTCCCACAATAGTGCAGGAGGGTTCCCTTTCCTCCACCTCTCACCAACACCTGTTATTTCTTGAAAAGATGTCTGTATTCCCATGTTCACTGCAGTATTGTACATCATAGCCAAGATATGGAGACAACCTAAGTGTTGGCAGATGACTGGTTAAAGAAAATGGGGCATATATATACAAAGGAATACTATTCAGCCTTATGGAACAAGGAAATCCTGACATTTGTACAACCTGAATGAATCTGGAGGACATTATGCTAAGTGAAATGAGTCAGACACAGAAAGAATAGTGCATGAATTTGCTTAAAGCAGATTTTTTTTTTCTTACCAGATAAATTTTCTTACCAGATAAAGCAGAATCTATAGGGGTGCCTGGGTGGTTCAGTGGGTTAAGCCTCTGCCTTGGGCTCAGGTCATGGTCTCAGGGTCCTCGGATCGAGCCCCACATCGGGCTCTCTGCTCAGCAGGGAGCCTGCTTCCCCCTCTCTCTCTGCCTGCCTCTCTGCCTACTTGTGATCTCTGTCAGATAAATAAAATCTTTTTTAAAAAGCAGAATCTATAAAGTTTCTTCAATACTAAATTGTGGGGGCGCCTGGGTGACTCAGTTGGCTGAGCAACTGCCTTCAGCTCAGGTCATGATCCTGGAGTCCCAGGATCAAGTCCCACATCGGGCTCTCTGCTCAGCAGGAAGTCTGCTTCTCCCCCTGATCTCTTTCCTCTCATGCTCTCTCTCTCATTCTCTCTCTAGTAAATGAATAAAATCTTTAAAAAAAATTTAAAATTAAAAAAATATATATTAAATTGTGGGGAATTTTTAACACGAAAGGGTGTTGAGTTTTGTCAAAGGTTTCTTCTGCACATTTGAAGATGATCATGTGATTCTTATCCTTCATTCAGTTAATGTGGCATATCTCATTGACTTGTCCAGATTTGGTATCCAGGTAACGCTGGCCTGGTAAAGTAATTTTAGGAGGGTTGTTCCCTCCACTTCCGTTTTGCAAGAGTTTATGAAGGATTGGTATTAACTCTTCTTTAAAGGGTTGGTAGGATTCACCAATGAAGTCATCTGGTCCTGGGCTTGTCTCTGCCAGGACTTTATCGGTAATGCCATTTCCTTACTCATTATTGGTCTCTATGATTTTCTGTTTCTTCATGATTCAGTCTTGGTACATTGTGTGTTTTGAGGAATTTACCCAATTATATTAGGTTACCCATTTGTTTGCATGTATATAGTCTCTGACCATCCTTTGTATTTCTGTGATGTCAGTTTCTCCTCTTGCATTTCTGCTTTCAGTCATCTGAATCTTCAATACTTTTTTCTTAGTCTAGCCAAAGGTTGTCAGTTTGGTTTATCTTAAAAACCTACTGGGTGGCTCAGTGGGTTAAGCATCCCGCTCTTGATCTCAGGGTCATGAGTTCAAGCCCCACATGGGGCGCCACCCTGCTCATGGAGCCTACTTAAAAAACAAAAATAGGGGCGCCTGGCTGGCTCAGTCAGTGGAACATACAACTTTTGATTTCAGGGTTGTAAGTTTGAGCCCCACGTTGGGTGTAGTGATTACTTAAAAATCGTTGTCTTTAAGGGGCACCTGGGTGGCTCAGTCAGTTGAGCATCTGACTCTTGATTTCAGCCCAGGTCATGATCTCCGAGTCATGAGATGGAGCCCCATACCAGGCTCTGTGCTCAACAGAGAGTCTGGTTGTGATTCTTGCTCTCTCTCCCTCTCTTCCTCCCTCTGCCCCTCCTCTGCTCATTCTCTTTCTCTCTCGTAAATAATTCTTTTTAAAAAATTAAATCCCGAGGGACACCTGGGTGGCTCAGTTGGTTAAGCGGCTACCTTTGGCTCAGGTCATGATCCCAGCGTCCTGGAATCGAGTCCCACATCGGGCTCCTTGCTTGGCAGGGAGCCTGCTTCTCCCTCTGCCTCTGCCTGCCACTCTGTCTGCCTGTGCTTGCTCACTCTCTCTCTCTGGCAAATAAATAAAATCTTTTAAAAAAAATTAAATCCCGAAACAAAACAAAAAGTTAGTTTGACCAGTTAGTTTCATACTTCCACATTTTTTTCATGTTGCTAATTAGCATCCATTCATTTAAGCTTGAAGAACTCCCTATAGCATTTCTCCTAAGGCAGGTCTACTGGTGAGAAAACCCTCTCAATGATTGATTGTCTGGGAAAGTCTTTCGTTCCTTCATTCCTGAAGGACAGCTTTACTAGGAAAAGCATTCTTGGTTGTTTCTTTCTTTTGGCACTTTGAATATAGCATCTAATTCTATTCCGGCTTGTAAGTAGGGTTTCTACTGAGTAATACATTGACGGTCTAACTGGGATTCCTTTGTTTGTGATGAGTCACTTTCCTCTTGTTACTTTCAAAATTCGGTCTTGATTTTTGTTGATGATAATGTGTCTGTGAACTCTTCTTTGGGTTGAACCCGTTTGCGACATTTGACTTCATTTACCAGGGTATCCATACGTCTCCCAAGATTTGGGACATCTCCAGCCATTATTTCTTTTGTCTTTTTTTTTTTTTAACTGAAGCATAGATGTGTTAATTAGCTTGATTGTGGTAATCACTTCACAGGGTATGTGTATATCTGCATATTATACATCTTAAATATATGCAAATTTTATTTGCCAATTATGTCATAATAAAGCTAGGGGGAAAAAAGAGAAGCTGTCACAAGAATAGTAGTATATTAGCTTCCCGTCGAGCAGGGAGCTCGATGTGGGGCTCCATCCCAGAATCCTGGGATCAGGACCCAAGCCAAAGGCAGACGCTTAACAACTGAGCCACCCAGGCACCCCTATTTTACTATTCTTAAGGCAACTGTAAGAACTGGAAACAATGTTTGTAATGCAATATTCTGTTTCCATGATTATTATCAAGAGAATAGAACCTCAGATAGGATCTTCTCCGATCTTTATCAAAAAAATTTTTAAGTTGTAGTTTCAATAACTGATCATTTTTCCTCCCATTTTCCTACTATTTTTTCTAATTTATCAAAGAAGGTTTAAAACAATATCACTGACTTATGTTTGTTAGTTTGGGTTATGTCCGGGTCCCATTCTTTATCAAGGATGTCCCAAGTAAGTGATAAAAAGCAGCAAATCTCACTGAGCTCCATCATGTACGAATGTGGCGATGTCATCCAAAAAGATAAACTCCGGGGCACCTGGATGGCTCAGTTGGTTTAGTGACTGCCATCAGCTCAGGTCATGATCCTGGAGTCGCAGGATTGAGGCCCCGCACCAGTCTCCCTGCTCATCAGGAAGTCTGCTTCTTCCTCTGACCCTCCCCACTCTCGCGCTCACTCTCTCTCATTCTCTTTCTCAAATAAATAAAGTCTTCAAAAAGATAAACTCCTTATGCAGTTTACTCAGTTAAACCCAAGGAGCTCCCCCAAGGACCCAATGGGTCTGGGACAGGGGTGACCTCTTCCAGAACAACGGCACTTAGCAGGGCACTGAGGAGAGGGGAGGGCAGCCCTCCTGCAGCGGCATATGCTGGGGGCTCCGGTTTGTTTCCTCTGTGGCTCAGGGTCCCAGCAGCTGTGCTGAGCTCATGGGAGGCTGTTTCCAGGACCAAGCACATAATGGACAACTGGGTGGTCCCATGCTCAGGGTCCAGGAGAACGTCTGTTTTCAGGAAAGCCCAGTACCCCGTGGTAACTGCAGCTCTAATGGCATAGAGCGTGGGTGGAAAATGGCAGGTTCTTGCCTCGGAAACCTACAGACGACTTCAAGCCACATGTGTAACTCCAGAGGCATGAGAGGTCCCTGGAGCCTTGAGAGTGAAGGAGAACCTGGGGGCCTTGACAGGAGTACATCTTCTCTAGCAGTTTAAACACTCTGGAGCCTTCTGTGGGGTGGGCAGGCTCATTCAAGGTGGGCCAATTTGCACAGAACAGCATAAAGAGGCTCAAGTAAAAAAAAATTTTTTAAAGATTTTATTTATTTGACAGACAGAGCACAAGCAGGGGCAGCGGCAGGCAGAGGGAGAGGGAGAAACGGGCTCCCTGCCGAGGAAGGAACCCCAATTTGGGATTCGATCCAGAACCCTGGGATCATGACCTGAGCCGAAGACAGACGCTTCACCGACTGAGCCACCCAGGCGTCCCAGAATTTTCTTAAACGCTAACAATTACAAAAGTGTAAACCATACGAAGAACATTTCCAAATCTCTATGTCAAAGAGCACGGCATCGTTAAGCAGTTACGGGTCCCCAGCAAAAGAAAGACGAGATGCAGTTTTCATGACCCAAGAGAAGCCGTGTTAGGCCCCCAACTACTTTCTGGGATCTGTGCCTTCCCAGCTCCATTCGCCCTAGCACACCTCTGGCCGAACTTCCCAGGAGGTGTTACAGCAAAGAAAGGCAAAAACTCCAGGAGTTAAGGGTTTTCAGGGAACAGAAGGAATGCAAAAAGGAACATTCTCTAGCTCCTCTAGTGCCAGAGACGATAAGTCCATGGCTAAGATGCCCAGAGCTGTTTCAGAAGCAAAGACTGACCGAACACACGTTCTTGAGCGGTTTTTGCAGGATTGAAACTGTGCCCCATAGAGTTCGAGGGGGTAAAGGTGTCACCAGCGAGACCCCTCTGAACCCCACCCCCTCGTCACAGGAATGTGAACTTGATCTTTTAAGGGAAACAAGAAGGGTTCCAGGGGCCCAGAGAGTTTGAGATGGCCACCTGAGGGCATGGACTGCAGGGTGTCCAACAATGACCTCTACTTCGTTATAATGTCAAAATCTCCACCCAAGGGGTATCTGGGTGGCTCAGTCCACCAGAAGCGACCAATTCTTGATTTCAGCTCAGGAACTGATCTCATGGTCATGAGTTCAAGCCCTGGGTTGGGCTCCACACTGGATGTGAAGCCTACTTTAAAAAAAAAAAGAAAGAAAGACCAAAAAACAACCAAGAAGGAGCACAAAGCTCCTTACCACACACCATATGCACCATCATATTTCCTTAGGACGGAGGTCCTGCAATCCTGGGGTGCCTGGGGGGCTCAGTCGGTTAAGTGGGGGACTTTTGGTTTAAACTTAGGTGATGATCTCAGGGTCCTGGGATGGAGCCCTGCTCAGCAGGGAGTCTGCTTGAGGATTCTCTCCCCACCCCCACATTTGCACTGGCGCCCTCCCTAAAATAAATAAATCTTTAAAAAAAAAAAAAAAGACCCATGGGAAATGTTATGCCCACTTCTACATATAAAGAAAAAATTCTCCCTTCTGGATATTCATCCTGACCCTAAAGGAACCCACTCACCCCTGCGGGAGACAAGGCTTTGGAAGTTAACTCCTGTGATCTCCTTATTTGTTGCAAATAGTTTTCCTTTGAGTGATTATTGCCCCTGGCAGTCTCTCCTGTAACTCTCACCAAGGAGCCAACTCACATTAGTTCCATCGGCATCACTGATGAGAGAGCCGAAGGCAAGCTGAGGGAAAAACAGGAGCAGACATCCTGAAACCACCCCCTTTTTAAAGATTTATTTATTTATTTATTTATTTGACAGAGATCACAAGTAGGCAGGGGTGGGGGGGGGAGGGGCGGCGCAGGAAGCAGGCTCCCTGCTGGGCAGAGAGCCCGGTTTTGCTGATGCCAGGTTCGATCCCAGGACCCTGAGATCATGACCTGAGCTGAAGGCAGAGGCTTAACCCACTGAGCCACCCAGGTGCCCCGAAACCACCCCCTTTAAGGTGGGATATACATAGGATGTTCCTGAGGCACTAGTAATGCCCAAGAACAAAGGCAGGGGTGGGGGGGAACAAATGGTCAGCTGATAAAAATCACAGTCATTTAGGACCTGAAACTACACTCTGGTTGCTGTCTTAATGATTTACAAGAAAAATACCACCTTAATAATGGGCCTCCAGGAACCTAGGGACTCAATTTCCTGGGGCCCTAAGGTCACCTTCACCCCCACAGGACAGAAAACCCTGTGTAATCAGTGAATCCTCACAATCACAGTGCGGATCCCCGCCCACGGGTCCTGTCCCTGTGCTCTAACAAAAACTACTTTTTGCACCATAAAACATCTCAAGAATTCTTTCTTGACCATTGTGGTCAGCCATCTTCCATCAACGGTGCATCCTTTCCCTAAGCCTCCAGGATAGTTTCAAGAATAGGTAGAAATAGAAAAGAAGGGCTTTAGGGGTTTGAGTTTAGCTCCTTTTCTTTTTTTTTTTTTTTTTTTTTTAAGATTATTTATTTGACAGAGAGAGACACAGCAAGAGAGGGAACACAAGCCGGAGGAGTGGGAGAGGGAAGAAGCAGGCCTCCCACGGAGCAGGAAGCCCCATGCAGGGCTCCATCCCAGGGCACTGGGATCATGACTTGAGCCTAAGGCAGATGCTTAACGACTGAGCCACCCAGGCGCCCTGAGTTTAGCTCCTTAAATGCACTAGATTTTCAAAGATTTCCACAAGCTTTGGGCAGTTTTCCTCACATCGATTAAAATAGTTATTCAATTGCTGTAGCCTGTTCAATGTCAATGTTCTCGAGGGACACCTATAAACAAAAGCTGATCCAAAAATGAAAAATACCCCGAGAACTTAAACACATTCATCTCCCATCTCGAGGTTCACTTGACTAAACAGATCACATATTCTACTTGGTTTCCCTAATGTTCTAGCTTTCTACCCTGTGTCTCAGTTAACTTACAGCCGAAGAGCCCAAGTGCTGAGGGAAACCAGAGCCAGTGGGCTGCACTGTTGGATCAGGAAAGGAATCCAGGAAACAAACATGGGACTCAGCACAGAGGGGGCAGCCCGCTTCCCCCAGGACAGAAGGGAAGGCACGTTCAGAAGCTTCCACATTCTAGACTCAGCCGGTGGGGACAGAAGCCCCCAGAGTGGCTCAGTCCCTGGTGAGGGAGGGCAGGGGCACCAGAGCAGCCACAGGCGTGAACCCTGGGAGCCCTGCACACCCTCCCCTCCCCAGGGTGAAATGGAACCGCTCCCTCCCTCCCTCAGGCTTCCATTCTCCCAGGTGAGGAAACTCTCAGCAGGATTCATCTCAAGGTTCTGAGCCAAACCGACTTCCCCATTCACTGACCCTAACCCAGAACGCAGAACTTGACTTTCACAATGGAAATAATTTATACTCTGAGTTCCTCTACATTGGGAATGCAAAACTCCAATTTATGTTTAGAAAAGGCCCGAGGGAACGAACTGCAAACTCGGAAAGAGTGTCTCACCGCCCCCCACCCCCGTGCACTCCCATCCTCCGCTTTCCAGGGCTCTGTACTTTCTCTCAGTATAAAGGGCTCCTTCTCCGGTGTGTGTGAGTGCGTAGGACACCTGCAGGGGGAGCCCCACAGAAAGAACTGACTGTGCCTTGAAGTACTTTGGGGGCAGGACAGACCTTATTTTAGAGTTGAATGCCTCTGACACCCCCCAATCCCCAGAGTGGCTCAAGACGACCACTGCTATTTGAAGTAACACAAACCCAGTGTCTGAACAATCCAGCAAAATCCCTCAAACACGGGGCACCTGGGAGGCTCATGGTTGAGAGTCTGACTCTTGATTTCAGCTGGGGTCATGAGCTCGGGTGGTGAGGTTGAACCCCAGCCTCAGGCTGCGTACCCCTTGTCCCTCGCTCTCCTGCGCAGGTGCCGGTGCATGTGCGCTCTCTCTCCCAAATAAATAAATAAATCTTAAAGAAAAAAAAAATCCCTCAAACCCAGTGATTATGTAAAAGGCGAGAAGAAAACTGTCAGGTATTTTTCTAACAAGAAAACCCACAATTATGTCCTGCTTTCAGAAAATAATGATGTCATTATTGCATTAATGAATAATTAATTCATTATTATTTGCATGGCAGGACATCGTTTTATAAATGATCACGCTGGAACACTCTGGTGTTACCAGTCTAAGCCCTGAAATTTCATTTGAAATCACCCAAAAGGAATGAACAGACCTCAGAAACAAACTCCACCGTCTAGGGGAAGAAGAAGAGAAGCAAAAAAACCTTAACACATGCATTATGATACTATTTTTCCCCGAATTTCTTCCCCTTTCTTGCCTCTTTGGAAATACACTGGTTTTCGAGAGCTATTGATTAAATATATTTTACATTTATTGTAAAAGAGAGACTTTAAGAGAGTGAAATAAATGTTTTCTATGTGACAAACCCAGGAAGGGGAAGTGGGGACAGACCACTCAAGAAAGTTTCAATGGTGTTTCAAAGGTTCTTCAAAGTTCCAAGGGTTCTTCAAAGTTCCAAAGGACAGCTGAGCCCAGGAAAGATCCTGGGGCGAGGGGCACAAAGATTTCACGCAACGTTGTTCCAGATGATTATTCTCAGCTTCCTCTCATGTAAAATACCCAGAAACAAAAAATAAGCCTTTTAAAACGAGCCATCCACTGACTGTAGATAAATGATGCACAATTAAAACACTGAGCTGTGTGAATTGCACCACGGAGGACAAATGGTTGATGCTGATGCTGTGAACTGAAGAGGGGAAGCTGGCGTCGGGGCAGGCGGGGCGGGATTGGGAAACAAGCATTCATTGCCAGTCCAAGGAAAGGACAGGCTGAGGGACAGGGTCGTGGATTGGACCCTCTGCTTCCCAAACATCGGGAACACTCAGGAGAAACGGGTGCCCCTCGACAGAAGGGAGGGACTGGGGCCCCCGGACCACAGCACCTCCCGCGCACGAACCCTGGAGGCCCAGTCACGACTGTCCCCTGACGACCCTCCCTCCCTGTGGTCACCGCAAGATCAGGGGAGACGCAGGGACGCGACAGGACGCCGCGGTCCCCGCTGCCGGCCCAGCCCGCACGCCGCGCGCCGGAGGGGACTGAGGTTCCAGCAGACTCGGAGGCTCCCGCGGGAGGTTGGGTCCCCGCCACCGCCCGTCGCCAGCCTCTCCGCCCCTTCCTGGCACACCCGGCCCCGCACATTCACCATTTCCCCGGCTCCTCGGTCCGCCGGCGTCGTCCCTACGGCTCGCGCACCCAGTGCAGGTCTCCGTGCTATAGACGCGTCAGCAGAACCACCTGGCACCTTTAAGCGCAGGTGAGACTTCACCTGGAGCAACATCACAAATGTCCACGTGGCTGCGGAGCGTCGCCACACCCACCTGCCCCGGCGGCGCCTCTGATTGGACAGCTCGCAAGGACCCGCCCCTCCGCTCCTGAGTGACAAC
>PISX010034649.1:0-13775 GCA_004024625.1 Mellivora capensis
ACAAACGTAGTGATCCGAAGGGGCACGTGCACCCGAATGTTTATAGCAGCAATGTCTACAATAGCCAAACTATGGAAAGAGCCTAGATGTCCATCAACAGATGAATGGATAAAGAAGATGTGGTATATATACACGATGGAATACTATGCAGCCATCAAAAGAAATGAAATCATCTGCCCATTTTTTATTTAGGTTATTTGTTTTTTGGGTGTTGAGTTGTACAGATTCTTTTTATATTTTGGATACTAACCTTTTATCAGATATGTCATTTGCAAATGTCTTCTCCCATTCAGTAGGTTTTCTTTTAGTTTTATTATTTCCTTTGCTGTGTAGAAACTTTTTATTTTGATGAGTCCCTATACTTTATTCTTGCTTTTGTTTCCCTTGCATTGGGAGAAATATCTAGAAAAATATTGCTATGGCCTATACCAGAGAAATTACTACCTGTGCTCCCTTCTAGGATTTTTATGTTTTCAGGTCTCACATTTAGGTCTTTAACCCACTATGGGTTTATTTTTTGTATGATGTAAGAAAGTGGTCCAGTTTCATTCTTTTGCATGTAGCTGTCCAGTTTTCCTAGCATTATTTATCAAAGAGACTTGTCTTTTCCTGTGTATATTCTCGCTTCTTTTGTTATGTATTAATTGGCCATATAATCATGGGTTTATTTCTGGCCTCTGTCTATTCTGTTCCATTGATCTGTGTCTATTTTTGTGCCAGACCATACTATTTTGATTACTGTGGCTTTATAGTATATCTCAAAACCTTGGATTGTGATACCCACAGTTTTGTTCTTCTCTTTTAAGATTGCTTTAGCTATTCAGGGTCTTTCGTGATTCCATACAAATTTTAGGATTATCTGTTTTGGTTCTGTGAAAAATGGTTTTTTCCTTATTTTCCTTATTCCTTATTTCCTTTTCCCTTATTTTCATAAGGATTGCATTAAATCTGTATATTGCTTTGGGCCATATCGACATTTTAACAATATTTGTTCTCCCAATCAATGAACATGGGATATTTTTCTATTTATTTGTGTCATCTTCAGTTTCTTTTATCAGTGTTTTACAGTTTACAGAGTACATGTCTTTTATCTCTGCAGTTAAGCTTATTCCTAACTATTTAATTATTTATGGTGCAATTGTAAACGGGACAGTTTTCTTAAACTCTCTTTCTGCTACTTTATTTTTAGTGTATAGAAAGGCAGTGGATTTATGTATATTGATTTTGTATTCCTGCAACCTTACTGAATTCATTTATCAGTTCTAGTAGTTTTTTGGTGGAATCTTTAGAGTTTTCTTTATATAGTACCGTGTCATCTGCAGATAGTGAAAGTTTTTCTTCTTCCTTACCCACTTGGATTCCTTTTATTGCTTTTTGTTGTCTGATTTCTGTGGCTAAGACTTCCAGTACTATGTGAATAAAGGGATAAGGATGGACTTATCTTGTTCCCGATCTTAGGAAAAAAGTTCTCAATTTTCACCTTTGAGTATGAGACTAGCTATGACTTTCTCATGTGTGGTCTTTATTATGGTGAGTTATGTTCCCTCTAAATCTACTTTTTTGAGGGTTTTTATCATGACTGGCTATTGTATTTTATGCTTTTTCTTTTCTTTTTCTTTTTCCTTTTCTTTTTTCTTTTTGTATTTTATGCTTTTTCTGCCTCTATTGAAATGATCATGTGGTTTTATCCTTTCTCTCATTGATGTGATGTATCACACTCATTGATTTGCAAATATTGAACTACCCTTACATTCCAGAAATAAATCTCATTTGACTGTGAATAATTTTTTATTGTATTGTGGATTTGGTTTACCAATATTTTGTTGAGGATTTTTGCATCTGTGTTCATCAGAGACATTGAACTGTAGTTCTCTTTCTTGTAGTGTCTTTATCAGATTTGGTATCAGGGTAATGCTGGCCTCATAGAATGAATTTGGAAGCTTTCCTTCCTTTTCTATTTTTTGGGATAGTTTGAGAAGCAGAGATATTAACTCTTCTTTGAGTGTTTGGTAGAATTCACATGTGAAGCCATCTGGTCCTGAACTTTTCTTTATTGGGAGTTTTGTTTTTTGTTTTTATTACTGATTGAATTTCATTGCTGGTATCAGTCTGTTCAAATTTTCCATTTCTTCCTGATTCAGTTTTGGAATTCAGTTATATGTTTCTAGGAATTTATTAATTTCTTCTATGTTGTCCAATTTGTTGGCATACAAGTTTTCATAATATTTTCTTATAATCCTTTGTATTCCTATAGTGTCATCTGTTATTTCTACTCTTTCATTTCTGATATTGTCTACTTGAGTCCTTGCTCTCTCTCTTTTTTGATGAATCTGGCTAAAGGTTTATCAGTTTTCTTGGTGTTTTTGAAGAACCAGCTCTTGGTTTCATTGATTCATTCTATTGTTGTTTTTTTTAATTTTCTATTTCACTTATTCCTTCTCTAATCATTATTATTGTCTTCCTTCTACTGATTTTGGATTTTGTGTGTCCTTTTTCTAACTCCTTTTAAAGCAAGGGCAAAAGGGACAGATTAAATTTTGATAACAATCTCTTTTTGTCTAAGACATTATTTGTAATCTGAAGGAAGGGGGGAAAAGTAGAAGCCACAAGTCTTTGGAAAATCTCCAATAACATCACTTTAAAACCTGGGAATTCCTTTGTAAAATAAATACTCCCCCACCTTTTTTTTTTTTTAGATTTTTTTGAGAAGATTTTATTTAATTATTTGACAGGGAGAAACATAGCGAGAGAGGGAACACAGCAGGCAGAGTGGGAGAGGGAAAAGCAGGCTTCCTGGCAAGCAGGGAGCCCGATTCGGGGCTCCATCTCAGGGCCCTGGGATCATGACCTGAGCTGAAGGCAGATGCTCAACTGACTGTGCCACCCAGGTATCCCTAAATACTCCCTTTTGTCTCCCTTCTCACCATTTGGCTCAACCAATACTGTGCCTAAATGGTGCTCATTTTAGTTATGTTTTGGCATCAGTCTTTCAGCAGAACATGGGTGTCTCTTGATTTTCCACATTTGACTGCAATGCCCCCATCAAACTGTCACATTTTCAGAGTCAACAAAATGAAACTGGTATGTACTAAGGATGTCTTAAAAAGGTATCAATTACAGTCCCTCTTAAGTTGGAAAGAAAGAGAGAAAGTAAAGCAGACATTAAAAGATAACTTTCCAAAAAGAAGAAAAAGATTTTTACACTAGACAGAATTGTATAACTTTTTCTGCAAAGGGCCACTTAGGAAATATTTTGGACTCTGAGAGCTACACTGTCTTTGCCATTGTAACTTTGTAGCTAGCTCAAAAGCAACCCTTGTCCTTCACGGGTATTCTAAAGCTATGCAGGGCTTGTCAGTTTTCACAAATACAACCCTGATTTAACCTCCCATTTATCTTGATTTGTTCTCACAGAGCATTGTTTTTCAGCAGATTTATTTCCTTAATAATTTCCTCTGTCTTCATATTAATATTGGTTTACATTGTTGCATACATTGCTCATTGTAACATCAGTATCTTGTCCATGAATTCCCATGGGGGATACATCTTCAACTTTGATACCAAAAAAAGATATGCATTACCTGCACATTACCTTCAGCTTTACTCTTTGCACCACTATGAATTGTGTGGTTGTTATGCCTGTCTTTTAGTGGAGGAGGATTTTTTTAATCTTAAATCTTGCATAGAACCCACACCATATAAAACCGACCCAGAAATCTTCTGTCTAAGCAGAGCTTAGCTTCCCTGTTGCCTTGGTCTCCCCTCTTCACTGGAGGGACCTTCACTGTTGCCTTGGTCTCACGGGTTTTACCTGCCATTGGTTACCTCCTGGGAAGCCAAGGGCTATGTGAAACAAGGGTTGATGGTTCTGCCTCTCTCCCTCTCTCTCTTCATTGGCCACTAGAAATTTAGCCCACTTTCTAGAAACTTCTAGAAAATACAAAGGACTCATGACTTAGTAAATTCACTCTTGGTTTTATTTAATCTTTCTTACTTTTCTGCCTTTGTCGTTTTTCCTTAACCATTACTTCTTAATTTTATTTTATGTTTTGTAAGGCATTTGAAATTGTTTCTGTCACAAGGCATAAGAAAGGTCGGTGGGTGGATGGATGGATGGAAGGATCTCTACAAAACTAGCTCCAGTGCTCTATTAGTAGACCAACAATGCATACAGCAATAGGGAAAACTTCTCAAAAGTCAACAGCTACACATAAAACCAACAGAAACCCTTGATAGAGTGTATCACCATTCCCTCACAGCAGAGCTCCAATAATAGCTCTATGGATGAATGATTTTTATACTTTGATGAACAGGATAGAGCCAATGAAATCCATAGCACAAACCACCCTCCTACAAATGTTAATATGACATAGGAAAAAATTATTGAAAGAATTCCTCTTACTTGTTATTGCTAAATAGCTCAAATGCTCACACTGCTATGTGGAGTGTTGGTCAAAAACTTTCAAAATGGGAAATTAGTAGGGTTTTTTTTTAAGATTTATTTATTTGACAGACAGAGATCATAAGTAGGCAGAGAGTCAGACAGAGAGAGGGGGTGGGAAGCAGGCTCCCCATTGAGCAGAGAGCCCGATATGGGGCTCGATCCCAGGACCCTGAGATCAAGGCCTGAGCCGAAGGCAGAAGTTTAACCACTGAGCCACCCAGGTGCCCTGGAAATTAGTGTTCTTGATGATGAAATGAACTCTCAAGTATCATTCCAATAGAAGGAGAAACAAAATGATAGTCCAAATCAGTAGTAGTTATTCCCATTTATCTTGATTTGTTCTCATAGAGCATTGTTTTTCAGCAAACTTATTTCCTTAATAATTTCCTCTGTCTTCATATTAATATTGGTTTACATTGGCTTTAGCTGCCTAATGCTATTATAGTTGCTTATCCTGTTAGTGTGCTGAGATCTTGGCACCTAAACTTTCCCAGATTCACTTGCTGATGACTATATAAAGTTCAGGATCAATGATTTTCAATGGTTCTTACATGAGCGAATACAAATACTGATTAAAGACCAGTAATGGAATTTTATAGCCTTGCCTGTGGATCTCACTGCAATTTACCAAACATCATTATATGATCTTATAATGTTGAGGGCAAGTGATTGTGTCTACATTTGCACATGGAACTGTGAAACCCAAGGCCCATTTCTCTTACTGCGTTATGCCCCACCAAGCTGATGATAACCTTGGGAACTCTTGAGAAATCAGTGGGGGCGCCAGTGGAAGCTCTGCACTGTAGGGGAGTAGGGGTTAAATGATTTTCTGGAGGTGGAGCCTGCCTTTCAGTTGTCCCACCAGGAATCACACAGCAGATTACTTCCAGAGATTAGCTCCTTGTGGTTGAATAAACTGATATTATTTTAGGTCCAACCAATATTTCACATTTTGGAGCTGTTGACCAATATCCTACCCATTCTAAGACTCTACTCTACTGTTGGTCATGTAGAAACTTAAGGAGAACAGGATTGATTTCACCCACTGATTCAGTAAAAAAACTTGAGATTTGGCCTCTCTCTCACAATAACTAAGGCAGAACTCTGCCTTTAACCTTTCAGTTGCTTTCGCTTTAATAACACAAAGTTTTCTCAGTATAGAAATCTTGAAAATTGGAAAAAGGACAAAGATAAGAACATTTAAATCATACATGATTCCAGTCCCCAAAAGTAAGCAGTTAACATTCTTTCAGTATTTTCTTCCAGTCTTTTTTCTATATGGCTTACGTATAAACAATATAACACACGTAATGGAACAGAAGCTACACCATATGTGTGATATATATTGTTTTGGCTTTTGCATTTAACAATACATCATGAATAATTTTGCAGGTAAGTAAATATTCTTTACCACATGATTTCCAAAAGTTTCACGGTAGTTACAAATCACAACTTAATTTATTAAATCATTTCACCATTGAAATTTTAGTCAAGTCCAAGTTTTCACTATTATAAATAATGCAGGTCAATACTTTTGCATGAAAGTTGTTATACATATATATCTATGATTGTTTTCTTGGGATCCCATCGAATTAATGGATTAAAGGCCATGAACATTTTTAAAGTCTTGGCTACACATTACTTGGTGTGTCACCACTGTACCCCATTATGCTCTGATTAGCAAAACTTAAGTGTTCCAAAATGTTCTATTATTGTCCCCCTCCCCCACACACAGTCAAGTTTGCACTTAAATTCATTTTAATGTGATTTTTTTGTGGATCGAAATATTGCCAGGGGTGGTATGAGGTATTTAGAACAGGGTGCAATTTCCACCAAAGCCCCAAGCCCTTTAAGGCAAGTGACATTGAATTTGAGTCTTTATTCAGGGAACTTCAGGAAAATCAATAGCATGGGAGGGAGAGTACACTCATGATTTTTCTCCCCTCCCAAACAAAAGGGGCTCCAAGCCCAGGTCTTGCCCCATGGTTTTCCTACATTCAAGAGACAACCAAACACAAATTTGCTCTACTTTACATAAAGAATCAAGTCAAATGAATCATTGCTCTACAACTAACTTGAAATGCATTTTCCCCCGCTCCTAAAGAGGACAGCTTTCTTATCCTTCAACCTGAAGTAAATGCCTCAAAGTTTCTATTTTCCTCTAACTGTCATGAAAGGGATTCATTATTCCTCACACATATACTTCTACAATTTGCTGTGAAAGTCAATATTTATTGCACTTTTTTTTCTGCATTTCTTAATGGAACATGTGTGTGATTATTGAATAAACATGAATGTGTATTGAGTTTTGCAACACTTCTTCTCCAGTAATTTGTTGGGATTTTTTTCACTCTTCTAACTCAAAACAGATTTATTTTTCTAATAAGATTTTGCAAGTTCTTCGTCCACAGTATCCACTAGATTTATTTCATTTCCAAAATATAAACTGCTGCACCTGGGCAGCAATATTTTTTTGATCACTCCAAATGGTTTGTAATGGTTTCTAGCGTAGAGCAACGGTATGCATACTCACCAGATGTAGCTCAGCTCATGCATTACTTCTTGGTTCAATATTTTTTGGTCTGTTTATTCCATCTCAGTCTCCCTGACCACATTCTCAGGCTTTATTTCATCCTCATTTGCCCATTATGCAAGAGAGCACTGCAGCTGAATAAAGAATCCTTTGGAAGATTTCACATGGAGAGGGAAGATCTAATAAATTTCTGTTGAAAAAGTTTATTATTGTTGATATAATTATTATTTAGCATAGACAAAGCATTTCTATGATATCCTCACCGCTAAAGAATCGCTATGTGGTATTATCTTCTCTCCTAAGGCATCTTGGGTGTATTCTTCAGTCATTTCCTCTACATGAATCTGATGGCCTAACAGGTCTCAGAGACTGTTAAGAAGAAACTTCAATTCTAAATTTTTTAAACAGTGTCACGATGAGGCTAGGATGTTTATAATGTGGTTTTATTCTAATGAGCTTAAAATACTTCATGAATAAGCAACAAGATTTTCTTCAATAAGATAAGATTTTAGTGATCCAAAAAATACTCACCAGATACCTTCCTACATTTCATTGTAATAAAGGGAATCCATAGCAGCAAATGCAGACATTTGCACTACATAAGACCTTAAAAGTTTATAAATTAGTCAATATGTTCATTTTTATTAATGTCCTTCTTACTGACATAATGGTGTTTTTAAGCCTGGAAATTAGGTTGATGGTTAAATAGTCTTTTCTCAGTTATAACAATAGTTTAGAACCCCTGATATTATTAGTAAGCCACCTATAAATCACAGCTTCTTAGAAGTCAACCCACATTATGTATGCTCTATGCTAAGCCTGGGCCCAAGTTTCTTATTTCCAACCAAGACCTTTGCCCTGATACCAGAATAACAATTCTCATGATAGCCACCTACTTGACATCACCATTTGGATGATCGATAGGCAACTCAAACTTAATAATCTATCCAAAAAATACCTAGGGTGTAACCCTCAAATCAATCAATCTCTTCTCTAGACTTTCCTCTCTGCAAATGACACAACTACCTGCTCCAACTAAAACTCTCAGGGCCATTTTGATTGTTCCCCCCTTTTTTCAACATCTAATGCAACACCAAGTCCTGTTGGAACTAATTTAAAATACATGCCAAGTTGGTAGCCTCTTCTTCTCCACTCGCACCAATCTCGTCCCACTCACCATCATACCTCACCCAAAATTCAGGAGCCTCTCCGTGCATTTCTCTTCATTTCCACCCCTGATCCACTACAATCAGTTCACTACAGAGCAAATCATAAGCCAGCATATGGTACTCCCCTGTCTCAAACCTACACAGACCTCCCATTCTACCCAGAATAGAGCCCACATTCTACCATGATTTGCAAGGCCCTATAGGAACAAGCTCTTCCCCCATCTCTAACCCATCTCTTGCCACATCCCCTAGCCTTCTGTGATCTCAGCTCCCTCATCTTGTGTTCATACCAAGCATATTCCTCTCTTGGATCTTGTTCTTTTCTGCTTCTCTGCATGGAACTCTCTCCTCTCCCTCATCTTTGCAAGACTGATATCTTCTCATCAGTTAGGTCTCAGCACAAAAATCATGTCCTTAGAGAGGTTACCCTGGACCACCACTATTCTGTCTCCCTCTCTCATAACCCAGGCTTATTTCCTTCCCCGCAATTACATCTCTTTAAAATTATCTTCTTGATTTGTCTACTTTTCAATAGCCTAGCCTCCCACTAGAATAGGAGCCCCCCAGGAGAAGAGAGCTTCTCTCTCATACACCACTGTATCAACAATGTAAACCTTTACGTGGTAGATGTTCAATAAATAATCATTGAAGGAGTGAATTTCTCAGTCAGTCAGAAAGTCAAACTCATTGCATGCCATCCAAAGTCGCTCACAACTGGCTCTAACCTGTTATGGTAACCTATCTCCCAATACACAACATACAAGCCATGTCAGATTAGTCACTGTTTCTTTTTCTTTTTTTTTTTTCTTTAAAGATTTTATTTATTTATTTGACAGACAGGGATTACAAGTAGGCAGAGAGGCAGGCAGAGAGAGGAGGAAGCAGGCTCCCTGCTGAGCAGAGAGCCCGATGTGGGGCTCAATCCCGTAACCCAGGGATCATGACCTGAGCCGAAAGCAGAGGCTTTAACCCACTGAGCCACCCAGGCGCCCCTAGTCACTGTTTCTTAAACACACAATGAACTTCATGGCCCAATGCTTGTTATCAGACTGTTAATTAATTCCCAAGCACTCTTCCTTTCCATGCCCCCACGCCTCCTCCTACAACCTTACACTGGGTTAAATTCTACTCAGGGCTCAAGCCCCAATTCAATTGTCTCCTCCACTGAGGCACTACAGTTTTCTCTGCTGGATCCATAACACTTTGTCTCTCCATCAGAGGGTCTATAATACAGCCCTTCTTTCATAATTCGATGTTTCTATCTCTTGTTTCCCTAAGATATGCTAAGTTCTTTGAAAGCAGAAATACATAGTCTAGCCCCTGGTTGGGGTTCCATAAATGCCACCTGGTTTGTTTGTTGTTGTTTTTTTTTTAATTGAATTAAACTGAGTTGAACCAAACCAGACTAAGATAAAGATATGAGACCCCAAATTAAACTACGTGCCGCCAGTCAAGAGCTTTTAACTCTAAGCTGACTGTGAAGTACATAGCTCTCTAATTTAATGGAGGAAGTGGTAGAGTTCTGTGAGATCAGGAATTGTCTCTGAGTTTGCTCTGCCTATTGCACGGAGAGGCATGGTCAGGAATCATCAAACTTGTGTTTTCTGTATCTCTGTTTTAAATCACCAGCTGCTTATTTAGCCTTTATCCCAATGTTTGGCAGAAACTGGGTTGCTTCTCTCACACATGTTTTTTTCTTCAAAGTGTTGATATTGGGCTGTATCCTATACGATAACAAAATACCAGACTTCTTGGGTCATTAGTTTAATGCAGCTGTGGTTGGTTGAAGTTCATGAAAGTCACCACTTGTCATTTGTTTGTATCACTGTGCTAGTGAATTTAGGGCTTTTCTTTGCTAGAGTTAGAAACAATATTCCTGGATCCATAACATTCCTTCAGTTCTTGTTAGCTGACATAAGAATGGAAATAATGTGGGCAAGGCATTCCATGGTTGTTCAGCAAAGACTCTGTAGCAACTTAGTAGACCGCTCAGGTGAGAGACTTGTAGTTCCTTCCTGAATTAATCCACTCTTGTTGTATTAGAGTCAGAGAATAATCCATAGTGTATCAGGCTGGGATACTGTCTTCTTAAACATAGCTTGCTGGAGAAAATATGTCCCTGGAGAACACAAAAGAATCTAAAGTATACCAGAAGGAAAGTGGCTATATTCAGGCATTTCTACAGCTCTAAAAAGCAGGGTCAAGACCTGGCTGAAGAAGGTAACAATACAGCACAGGTGAGAAAAATGCAATAGGTTTGGATAACCCAACATCAGCTAAGGAACCTCTCCTTCTTGACTTTTGTCCATAAGTCTCCAGCTACATAAGGGGCATCTATTCCTGAGATGCCCCCAAAAACAGAGAATTCACAATTTTAGAGGAAATACAAGGCCTAAGCAATGGCAGAGGGTAGATCAAAAAAGCTCTGGTTCCATATGGCCCACTAAACTTACAGCACGAGGAAACAAAGGAAGGCTAGTTGAAGACTAGCTGACAGTGCCTTCAATCCATTTGGTTCAGTTTGATTCCATTTTTAGGGTTACAGGAGAATGTGAAGAGAATAGTAAGAACATTCAAGGCTGAACAGATAGTTCCTTGCTCTATAGGGTGATACGGCTACTAAAAGGTTTGCCACCTAATGGGGTCTCCCTTATCTGATCCTGATTTGAAGGTCAATATGGCTGTGTTCAGTCCCCCTGCTTCCTTGCTATGTCCTGACAGGCCAGGATACATAAACACAATTGATCATTTTAAATATCCTCTATAAATTAAGCACTGGAAGGGATTGCAGAGATCACCACCCACCAATGCACAACTACTCAGCTACTGACATTTTTCTATTTTTCTCCAACACAATGGACTCTGAAATGTGTTTCCATGACTTCATGTCAATGAAGACCTATTGTTTGAGAATTTGCCTCACTTCAATCAAAACAAAGCAGCTCCACTGAGATGTTATTCCAGGGGTCCTTATGAGAAACTCCTCCCACCTCAGAATCTACCTTGGTGTCTGCAAAGGAAGAGCCAAGAGGGCATACCTTCTTTTAAAACACATTAGCTGGGGTGCTTGGGTGGCTCAGTGGGTTAAAGCCTCTGCCTTCGGCTCCGGTTGTGACCCCAAGGTCCTGGGATTGAGCCCCACATTGGGCTCTCTGCTCAGCAGGGAGCCTGCTTCCCTTCCTCTCTCTCTCTGTCTGCCTCTCTGCCTACTTGTGATCTCTATCTGTCAAATAAATAAATAAAATATTTAAACAAAAAAATTTTTTTTAGATTAAAAAAAATAATAAAATAAAACACATTAGTTTAGGGGTGCCTGGGTGGTGCAGTTGGTTTAGCGTCTAGCTCTTGGTTTGGGCTCAGGTTTGATCTCATGATCCTGAGATGGAGTCCTGTATCATGCTCAGCAGGAAGTCTGCTTGAGATTCTCTCTCCCTCTGCCCCTCCCACTCAAGCTCTCTCTCTCTCTAACATAAATAAATAAATCTTTTTTAAAAAGACACATTAGCTTACATTAATGGATAAGAGGCCCTTCTCTGCGTGTGTATAGTACATATGCATATGCACGTATGTGCACACGTGTCTTTGAGTGTACGTGGGAAGATATGTAGGGGTCATTTATTTAAAGGACTACCTGCTGGGTTGCAAGCTCCATAGAGAAAAGAGTAAATAAGAAATAATGAATAGTAATGAAATATGTGGAAATAGGACCTTATCATCTATCCTGCCAAGCTTTGAGAAAAATTTGAAAGCATGGTTTGCCAAGAATAATTTACAGAGGAGATAGTCAGTCCTTCACACACTAGATTATGGGGACAAATGCTAGATGCTAATATCTTGTAATTATTTTCTATCAGAAGGATTTAATATTGGTTTCTCATTACATGGATAAAACAATTATGTGGAACTCCCCCAGACTTCATCAAGGTTCCCTAAAAACAGCAGGATGATCATTTACATGAATGCAAATATCTCTGAGTAATTCCCACCGCAGTAAAGGTCTTCTTCATCCCAAAAAGACAAAACAGCTTATTTTAAATGAAAGAAGAAATATATACTTAGACCCAGGCTGGATTGCATAACAAGAAATATTAAGATGAACAAGACTCCTTGGATTTTTGCATCAAATGTTATGAAAGTGGCATAGAGTTTGCTGCCAGGTTTAGTTCCATCAAAACACCAAAATTATATTTAGAAAAAGCAGGTGTAGGTAAGTGGGTCACATGCATTTGGATCCTATAATTACAATGTGAAGACCAAGAGAGCAATATGTACCTGCATTTCGGTTGGTTAGTCACACCTGGAACTGGATTCAGTTCTGGAGACTATATTTTGTGGGACAATGAACACATAAACCAGAAGGGCTCTGGAGTGGTGGGTCAGGAATTCTTTCATAAGAAGCAGAGTTGGGGGGGATGGGACTATAAATCTGGGGGGGGGAAGTAGGGGAAGGAGGAAATATGAGGACCAAATTTTCAAATTTTGGAAGTTTTCATATGACATTTTTTCTATTTTCTAAATACACTATGATCTATCTACATATTTTCTATTTAAAATGCTCTTACTCCTTCTCCAACTATTGATTCCTCCAGACCCAACTCAACATCACCTTCACCAGATAACCTTCCTGGAGTCCATTTTCCCTTTCTCTCCCTGCTGCAGAGGACAGAAAGTCTTCCTTTCTGCACCCTATCATTATCCAGAAAAACACTTTCATGTTATAGTAAAATTTTGCATGCCAATGTCTATCTCTCTTCTCTCAACCATTAAGCTGTGGGCAGGAAGTGGATCCTGCTTTTCTTTCATTAATTGTTAATCACCCTTTGCTAAGTATCTGCTATGTTCTAAATATTGCACTTAGAACTAGGAATATAAAGACAAAAGACTTGGATTAACCTGGTAGAACATAAAACAAGAAAGACAGCTGCAAATATCAGAAGGAAGACAAGGACATCTTCTTTCACATACTCTCTTCAGTGTTGAACTAGAGATGCTAGCCAGTGCAATAAGGCAAGGAAAAGAAATAAAAAGAGTTAAGATCAGAAGGATAAAATTAAAATGATTTTATTTACTGATGGCATGATAATCTATGAGATTATCCAAGAGATAATCCAAGAGAATTTAGACCTAATAAATAAGTTTAGTAAGGTTGTATCTTACAAAATTAACATATAATACTCATTGTATTTTTACATAGTAGAACAATGGCAAATTGACATTTAAAAAATAAATATCAGCTGTAATGGCATCAACAATATAAAATAAATGGGAAAAATCTTCACAAAAGTATGAATGACTTGTACACTAAAAATTAAAAAAAACTTCTGAGGGAAATTAAAGATTTTAAAAAAGAAGAAATAAAACTAAAAAGACTATATCAAATGTTGGCAAGGATGTAGAGCAGCTGGAACACTGACACACTGATGGTAAGAATGGAAGAGATTATGCTGAGTGAAATAAGTCAAGCAGAGAGAGTCAATTATCATATGGTTTCACTTATTTGCAGAGCATAACAAATAACACGGAGGACATGGGGAGATGGAGAGGAGAAGGGAGTTGAGGGAAATTGGGGGGGAGATGAACCATGAGAGACTATGGACTCTGAAAAATAACCTGAGGGTTTTGAAGGGGC
>PISX010034650.1:0-13650 GCA_004024625.1 Mellivora capensis
GCAGGCTGAGAGCTTGTCCTCTGTTTTCTTGGCAAGTGGACGTTTGTTACTATATATTCTCAAAAGGGTTTTAGTTTTTATTTTTTTAAAAATTTTTATTTAAATTCTTGTTAGCTAGCACAAAGTACAGCATTGGTTTCAGGGGCAGAATTCAGTGATTCACTACTTAAATACAACACCCAGGGCTCATCACAACAAGTGCCCTCCTTATGTAGCCCATCCCCCACCCATCTCCCTCCATCAACCCTCAGTTTGTTCTCTGTAGTTAAGAGTCTTTTATAGTTTGTTTCCTTCTCTTTTATTCCCCCTTCCCATATGTTCATCTGTTCTGTTTCTTAAATTCCACACGTGAGTGAAATCATATGGTGTTTGTCTCTCTCTGACTGACTTTGCTTAGCATGATAGACTCTTTTCCATCCACGGTGTTGCAATTGGCAAGATTTCATTCTTTTTGATAGCAGAGTAATATTCCAGTGTGTGTGTCTGTCTGTTTGTCTTTCTGTCTGTGCACACATACTACCTCTTCTTTGTCCACTCATCAGCCAGTGAACATTGGGGTTCTCTCCATGGTATGGCTATTGTTGAGAATGCTGCTATAAGCTTTGGGGCACATGTACCCCTTCAAATCTGTAGTTTTGTATCCTTTGGGTAAATACCTCGTAGTACAATTGCTGGGTTGTAGGGTGGTTCCATTTTTAACTTTTTTGGGGAACCTCCATACGGTTTTCCAGAGTGGCTGCACCAGTTGGCATTCCCACCAACAGTGCAAGAGGTTCCTCTTTCTCTGCATCCTAGCCAATACATGCTGTTTCTTGTGTTGTTAACTTTCCCCATTCTGACCAGTGTGAGGTGGTAGCTCATCATGATTTTGATTTGTAAGGGTTTTGTTTTGTTTTACTAATTTTTTATCTGTTAGGGTTTTAATGGCTGCCCAGGGCCTCTGTATTTTCAAAGGAGACCCACTGACCTTCACAACCCTTTAAAGTATCTGCTTAAACGGGCTCCCAAATGATACTGGCACCCAGGACACTTGGGATTTATTATTCTGTTAGGGGAGAAAGAAAAATTCTTTATAGCAAAGGAAGAAAAAATATTTCCCAATGTCCCTGAAGGAGTTTCCCCAAACACCAGAGGTAGATAATTTAGAGATATTTTGTTGTTCCTGTTTGCCAAGGAAGTGAAGATAGTTCATTGGTGACTGGACTCAGTCTACCATGCCAGCTTTATCTCCCATCTCTTGACAGTAATCTGTAGGTGCTGTGTCCTTTGTCCCCATGTCACTGTTCCTATTCTGCTCTTCTGAAATGAGGCCCTCTTCCACCAAGGTCCTCTTAGCCCAACTCACTTGCCTCCCTTTCTCCTAATCATTCAATTTTGGCTCAAGCTTCAGTTCTGAGAAGTCTTTTGTGACTTCAGCTTCTCTGCCTGGGCCAGGTACCAGGCCTGGCCTTTTGTGTTTCTTCTGGAACACGACCTCACCTCTATTTCTGCTCTAAGTGCAGTGTGTGGAAGTGATCTCTCTGTGGAAGTAGGACATTTTCAAGTTCATGTGACCTGATGATAAGGTTTCCACAAGACAAAGGAAAGAGAAAATTAAGCAAACTTTTCTGTGAATGGGATATTGTTTATGGCTGAATAATCTTTGCAAAGAAAAGGCTATAATAAGCCACAGCCATAAAAATCTTTTATCTTCTGCCCACTGGATCTATATGCAAAATTCCCTCAGGAAAACTCTCATTTTTCTCTTGTAGGGAAAAAAAAAAGGTAGTGGCTGATGAGAAAAATTTGAGCAAGGGCTTCCGAAATGTGAGAAATCGCTTGCTTTCAATGATCATAATAAAAAAGGCTCTGTTTGGCTCTCCTTTACCGTACTGTGAGCTACTTGAGCGAGGCAACTTCTCAAATCCCTGCTCTTAGTGCGGAGCTGGCACTCCTTAGATATTTGTGGAATAAAAGAGGAAATATTTTCCTCATGGCCCTGTACTTTGTGTTACGGAACCGTGAGGAGAGAAGCAGAGCAAACAATTTGATACCAGATCTGCCATTTGTCCGGATTATTGTCCCGAAGCCCTTTAGATAAGACCTTCCTATCACCCATCTGAGGAACATGAAAGTGTGACAGGATTTTGAGCGGGTGAGAATGGGGAAAAGTAGATTATGCTTTTCCTTTGCATTCTAGAAAAATTACCAGCGAAGCGCTGCATGCTGGGAATGTGGTAGGAACACCACACACAATGAGGGGATCAATCCATAGTCCCTCTGTGGCCGATAAACATGGAAATGTTGCTGAGAGACTAATCAACTCTGGTCCTGACATCCCTCCACAATAGGACCCAGTATTTCAGGAGTGACTGATGGTGTACCCAGGCATTTTCAAGCTGTACTATTCATGCTAAAACAAGACGGGAAGTGTTTTTCAGTTAAGGCTCAGACCTAAGCACACAGTTGTATGAGACTTCCTGGAATGGGATAGAACTATGATTCCTAGTTAAAAGTTCCTGGGCTCAAGCCAAATGGTATCTTGGAACTGAGTCTCAAAACAGGAGAATCAAGAGCCACAAGATTGACCAAATAGGTCGCCACACTGGAAGGGCATTGGTAGCTAGAAGCCAGAGAAGCACAGCCTTCCTCTGCGTGGCCTGGTGTGCTCTGCTGGCAAGGCACACACTCCTCAAGCTCTAGAAGCACTGTCTTTCCTCCTTTCCTGGCCCAGCTAGGTTAGCCCAGGGCTGACAGACATGAACAAGTGTCTGTTTCGGGGTGGGTGGGATTAGGAGACCCCTGCCAAATACAGTATCTATGTTGAAGGGTTAATTTGAGGATTAATGATACGATATCCTTTTTGATGTTCTATGTATCGAGTAGTGACTGAGCTGTATTTACTGAGTGCGAGACCCTCTAATTAGAGTAAGGAAAGTATGGAAATGGGTATTCCATTCCATGTTCTCAGCAAATACAGTGTCTCAGATGATGAAAGCAGGGAAAGAGATTAGAAAATGTTGGTCGTGTTCCAGGTAGAGTGCCAGGTAAAGAGGGGTGTGATAGGGCACGAGGCTGGAAAGATATGTCGGGGTAAACCCCATGGCTAGCCAGATTAGCTATTCCTTAGAATGCTAGCTGGCTGGTCCTGTATAGAATATCTTGGAAGTGTAGAAGGCAGTTGGCTCCTACCGTAGTCTAAGCAGAGAGGAAGCGGGACTGACGTACACTGGTGGTGGTTGCCACCAGACTAGGAACAGGACTGATAGATATACTGGAGAGCTAAACTGGCTTTAACTTGTGACTGTTGGAAAGAAGGCAGAGAAGAAACAAAGATGACAGTACGTTTGCAGGCCCGGATGACTTAGATGAGTCCAGTCACTCACAGAAATAAAGAAATCAGCTGCAGTCATCGATTTGAAGAAAGGGGATTTGCCTGGGTTTGAGCATGTTGGGTTTGCAGTGCTGGTTGAACATCTAAAAGAGATCCCCAAACGGCAGTTAGAAATGTAGAGCAAGACTAGAATAGATCCCATTGCCACAGGTTCCCACAGGTTCCCATCGGTCTCTGTACTCTCTCTACCTCTACACTCGCCGCCTTCCCTAGTACCTATTTGCATCCTGAGTTTCTATCACCTTTGAGTGGAGAGGACTCTGCTTGTTCAGCGTGGAACTGAGAAATCATAGGTTCACAATACTATTTGTTTGTTTGTTTGTTTTAAATTGGGGAACTCATGATTGGGAGAGAGGTCAAGGCCAAGCCTGATGGGTCACATTCACAGTATTGATCATTCAAGCCAGCGAGTAGACGCAATCCCTGTAGAAGTATTCTTGGTTGAATTGTCTTCCCCAAATTACATGTGTTGAAGCCTTAACTTCCAGTGCCTCAGAGTGTGACCTCATTTGGAGATAGAGTTTTTACAGAGGTAATTAAGTTAAAATGAGGTCACTAGGAGGGGCCCTCATCCAATATGCCCGGTGTACTTATGAAAAAGGGAAATTTGGACACAGAGACAGACATGCTATATGTATTCAACAGGATAGCAGGGTAACACTGCACTAAATTTCAGTGTTCTTTTTTAACCCATTTCTCAGTGAGAAATGCAGATTTCTCCCTCATAATGTGTGACCATCGTAAGCCAGGGGAGAGGTCTGTATTTGACTTAGGCCCACAGAGGCTTCAACCCACCTCATCTACCTGATGGAACATGATTTCTCTTTAGTTGCTGCTTCGAGGCACAAGTGCATGAGCATTTCACACTGCTCTTCTAAGCTTCTATCCCAGAACAACCTGTTGCTTCCACTCACAATTCATTGGCCGGAACTAGCCACAGGACCTTACCTAGCCGTGCGGGAGTCGGAAGTGCAGACTTTGTACATCTGGGGGAAGAGGAGAAATGGATATTGGCAAGGGTGTGTCAGTTTTGGTGGGAAGATGCAGAGAAGCCTTAGAGTGGTTTAGGCTGGGAGGGAACTAGGTGTGTGTGTAGGCTAAGAGAAGGTGCTGGAGGAGGAGGACTTTGAAAGGGGAAAGGAGGAGGGTGAGAAAAAGCAAGAATGAGTAGGGTGAAGTCCTGGGAGAGGGATGGGCACAGAAGCCCCACTTGGGGTGGGCTTAGCCTCGGAGAGGAGGGCTCCTTTCCTCGGAGAGGAGAGGAGCCAAAAGTGAATGAAAGAGGGAGAATGAAGTCTGCGAGCTTTTATAGGGCACACAGATTCTCGTCCTCACCATTAGCAATATTATTCTGAGACTTGACCTGTCCTTCCTTTCTCCTTTCCAGATTTCTCTTTCATATGAGAGTTCAGACAGTTCTAGCACTTCCAAAATTAACCCAAGACGATTAGTCAACAGGACTAAATTAGCAGGGCATGGCAAGAGTCAACTGCATCTCCCTCATCTTAAAGGTGAAGTTCAGGGTTGAATCAGAGCAGATACGTGAGGGTCGTCCATGGAGTGGCAGTTGGATATTTTCCTCCTTGGTTTATGTTTTCTGGCAGGGGCAGGAGGGGAGTGGGGGTGAGGGGTGGGGGTGGGGGCTTCCAGTTTCCAAAGTGTCAGCCCTCCCGGCCATTAGCCAATGAGTAGTGAATAGCCCTTCTGGGTTAGGGCAATGGTGATGCTGTTGTTTTCATTGTACTTACGATTCAAAGGGAAGAGAAACACTTGTCCACATCTGCAAGGGATGGTAAGGCGGGACCATACTAAACTGACTAAAGTAAATGAAAAACAATTTTTTTCTATTTTTAAAACCCAAATCAGCGGCCGATTATCTTGTTGCTTCTTTACCACGTTTGTGCTAGCCTGGTTCACTCATCTTGCACTTGAGATGTCTGTTCTCTTTTTGGCCCTCTGTGGACCTGGAGAACAGCTGTACAAGCCTTTACATACACAGAGACCATTATTATTTTGTCTTACAGTCTTAATTTCAAACTCAGAATATCTTTTCTCTTTACCACAAGGGTATCAGGTGGCTAATATGTGCCCGTTACTGGGGCTATAAAATGAATAATAGATCAGTCTGCTTTCACAGAACTTGTAAGGGAGGAAAAATAATTTTCCCTGCGCACCTCTAGGTTCTTGGCCGAGACCCTGAACCCCCACCCCTGGAGAAAAAGTTTAACAACATCTACACCTCCTGCAGGTACAAGCCCTTTTCAGGCAAACGGGCTTGAGCAACCGAAAAGGCCCATCAGGGGACCCACCTCAAAATATCCATAGGCCCCAACTGGCCACTAGGCTTCTCACAACAAGGCTCAGTTACCAAAGTTGCGATACGTCCCCCTTTTCCCTCTTGAAATACAGTCCCCCCACTACCTCATTGCAGGCAGCCTCTCCTCTGCTCTCCTGCCCGCTGCTCCCCTGCAGTGTATTTAATAACCTTGTCTCTTCTTTGTTCTGCCTCAGCTGAATCCTTTCAACCGTTGGCTTCCACCAGATCATAGCCTCCCTTTGGGGGCCCCCAACCGATCAGACAGACACCCCCATTTTGACACCACACTGTAGATACGGGAGATTTCCAGGAAAACTAACTCCCCCAAATAGCCCTAACAATCACTTTATTTTTATTTTTTTAAAATTTTATTTATTTGAGAGAGAGAGAGAGAGATCACAAGTAGGCAGAGAGGCAGGCAGAGAGAGAGGAGGAAGCAGGCTCCCCGCTGAGCCGAGAGCCCCATGTGAGGCTCGATCCCAGGACTCTGAGATCCTGACCTGAGCCAAAGGCAGAGGCTTAACCCACTGAGCCACGCAGGTGCCCCCTAACAATCACTTTAAATACCATCTCCAACTAAAGACAAAAATGGCGATGAGGAGGGGAGCCAGATACAGGAGAGTTTCAGGCAAACACAGTAAAGGAGGGCATTGTTGTAACGCATCTCCGTTTTGGTAAGAGTTTCTAGAGATTTAGTCCTCTTCCTCTTCCTGGGGCTGAGAGGGACACATCTTACAAATAGAGATTTCCTTTATAAAAGTAGATTTCTCTCAATGAAACAAGATGGGATCGGGAGGGAGACAAACCATAAGAGACTCTTAATCTCACAAAACAAACTGAGGGTTGCTGGGGTGGGGGTAGGGAGAGGGGGGTGGGGTAATGGACACTGGGGAGGGTATGTGCTGTGGTGAGTGCTGTGAAGTGTGTAAACCTGGCGATTCACAGACCTGTACCCCTGGGGATAAAAATACATTATATGAAGAAAAAAAATAAAAGTAGATTTTTCTCACAAGAGGGTAACTTCTACAGGTTTTTATAGCTTCTCCAGTGGCTGCTGTTTCTTAAAAGAATGAGTTCAAGATAATCCCTATTACCAAAGAAACATCTTTTGGGGTGACCCATCCTGTTCCTCTTCAAACTCATAATCTAATTGGAGAAAGTCCCACATGATATTCTGAAGGTTTTTTTCCCCTGTGGCTTAACAGTGGTAGGTGCAGGAACTGTGGAGCACAAAGGAGGATTGAATTCTGCGTGGAGCCATCAGGAAAAGCTTCACAGAACTGCTAACAGTGGATCTCAGTCCTTTTTTCTGTCTTTTTAAAGATTTTATTTATTTATTTATCAGAGAGAGAAAGAGTGAGAGAACACACAAGCAGGGGGAGTGGCAGGCAGAGGGAGAAGCAGGCTCCCCACTGAGTAAGGAGCCCCTGGGACCCCAAGGTCATGACCTGAGCCAAAGGTAGACACTTGACCGACTGAGCCACCCAGGCGCCCCAACTGACTTCAGTCTTAAAGTCGGAATTGGGGTTCCTCTCTGGCTGTGATCTTTCAGTGTTCATGAACTCTGCGTCCCTCTTTGCATAACCACATTCATATGCCCCAAATCTTCCTATCTTCAGGTTTCACCCTATCCTTTATAGTGGACTCTAATCCCACTCAGTACAAAGTGGACAGCCGAGGGTACCTCCGCTGCCTCTGGGGATTCTTGGTGAGGGCGTGGACTGTTTTACTAAGGTGCCTCTGAACCCTGTTCTCTGGTAGCCACTGAACCCTTGATCCTTGCTTTGAGGCTTTTCTCTTGAAGTAAACCTACTTCTCTTTTCTGGCATTTCTCTCCAAAAATTCTGTACTGGGTGGCGGGGGGGAGGTCTTCACTGCCCACACCCCCTAAACCTTTGACTTAGGGCTGTGCAGTATGCTTTGCTAAAGGTTTGAAGACCTGGAAAGGGGGCAGGATTGAGGGGCAAGTGGGGACTGAAACTCCGCCCATGAGCCACTCACAAAGCCCTGTGACCTAACTGGCTCCTGGGGGGGACGTGGTACCTTTTTCTACTTAACCCAAATGTTTGGTATGGATTAGTGACGGCCCTGAAAAGGATTAACACTCTTAGTACTGCTAAACAACCTCAGGCAGACATTCTTAAAATATTTATCATTTCTGCTCTGGGTCGGATTGCCAAATTTAGCACCTAAAAATCCAGAGCACCCAGTTAAATTTGAACTTCAGATAAACAATGGTTTTTTTTTTTTAAGTATATGTATGTACCAAACAACATTTGGGACAGATTTATTCTAAAAATTATTTCTTATTCACCTGAAATGAAAATAGAAGGTCCAGTTAAATTTGACCTGCAACCTATGCCTCTGGGAGATAGTCTTCAGACCTCCCTTGTATTTGTGATTCAGCTGTCCATTGTGCTATGCGGTCTCTGCCACTTCTCTCTTCCTCTCTGGGGCCTTTTCTTCTAACCACCCCAATTTTGTTAAGTTTCTTGTGGAGAACAGCTTAGCTGTTAGGCTGGTCTCAGTGCAGACCATTCTGGCTCTGCCTAGGAGCTCATGGTCATAACCAACCATGTTTTTTGTCTCAGATGAAAAGAGACATACAGCAGCCAGCTCCGAGTTAAAAGTGTTCCTGTTCTTCAGTACAGTTGTGTAACCAGACATCAAGGAGCAGAGTTCATGAAGGGAGGGTCGACCCATTTTTGTGATAATATTTGGCCCATCTTTCTTATAATGGATAAACAAACGTGATGACTTAATTGGGGACATTAATGCCACTCAGGTATTTTCAATCTGGCAATTGAATCATTGAGCTCAGGATGTTAAGACTGAGATTATTTTAGAGATTCTTTAGTCCATACTCCTTCGTCAATTTGTGGAGAGAGGAACTGAAGCAGAGAGGGCGGGTGGATGTGACTTGTTCAGGGTCACTGTAGTTCGTGTTAGAGCGTGGACTTCCCTGGAGTTCGCAGTGCCTTTTCTTGTCTTTGAAGAGATGCGGATGATTTGGCAGAATTTGCTTTTCTCCAAGAAGTACCCTCTCGCCCCTTGATTGTGATTCTGTCTGGTGGTCCTTCCGTGCTGTGCTAAGGGGAAGGGAAGCTTCTCAGTTTGTTACTCAGCCTCCCTGGGAAAATCTCAGTGGTATGTTCCTTCCCAAGGCCCTGTGCCCATCTTTGCTGGACCTCAGTGGGAAGTGCCCTGGGGGAGTTGGCTGCCCTCTGCTTATCCTCCTGGTCCTACCAAGGAGTCGGATTTATCCATAATGATTTCCACATAAAAACAACAACAGATGCCTTTACATCATCACTTTCAGTGTGATGGAGAGTAAGCACTCAGCTCCCAGTTTAAGTGTAGATGTCTTCTCACTGCAAGAATATGCCCAACGTGATTTCATGGAAAAAAATATATATAATATGAAATATAAATATGTAAATATATAAATATATACTATTATATATAGTATTATATAGGATATAATTATAAATATAAAATATATTCATTTATTTGTGGAGCATAACAAATAACACGGAGGACATGGGGAGATGGAGAGAAGGGAGTTGAGGGAAATTAGAAGGGGAGGTGAACCATGAGAGACTATGGACTCTGGAAAACAACCTGAGGGCTTTTGAAGGGGCGGGGGGTGGGAGGTTAGGGGAGCCTGGTGGTGGGTTTTAGGGAGGGCACGTATTGCATGGAGCACTGGGTGTGGTGCAAAAACAATGAATACTGTTACGCTGAAAAGAAATAAAAATAAATTTAAAAAAAAATATATATCTATATTTTTAAGTAAGCTCTACACCCACCGTAGGACTTGAACTCACAGCCCTCAGATCAAGAGTCACACATTCCACCAAGTGAGCCAGCCAGGTCCCCCCCCTCCAGTATGTCTTGGCAGTGTGCAGTGGTCCAGAAATTGCTAAGTCTCTCCTTCAGCTCTTCACCTTGAAGCCATTATGCAAGGCCCAGTCCAGCTGAGAGCGTTTCCTTCTTGTCACTTTTGTTTTTCCCAAGTTTGTAAATGTAAAACATTACTTCCTGACCTTCCTAACTTAGACCATGGTGCTAAAGAGAGCCAATCAGTCACCCTGTAAAAAGACTCAGCCTCTTTGGTGAAGACTTGGGCATTTTTAGGTGTTCCTTGTCTCAGCCTCCCCCTGCTGGTGAAAAACAGCCCACATAATTCTGTTCCGAAGCTGAAAATTTAAGGGCAGGTAATTTGAATGTCATGCTAACGAAATGCCTTCACTTACACAAAGGTAAAGCTTTTGCCTTTTAAATACAGAAAGATGAATGAATATTTCTTCCACCATCCATCACCTGATCATTACCTGGCTGCTGCTAAGAAGAAGCCTGGGTTCTCTTGCACAGTCTATTTATGTATGACACATTTCATAAATGTCATGAAGTACCATAATCCATAAGTTGACTCTGTGTTCTTTGGCAATTATGACACATGCCTTTGGCTATTGAAATTCCAATGGACCATGAGATGGGATGGGATAGCCTACGGTGGGGTGACCTGATTGGGTGAGAAGGCTCCAGGGGTGCTGGTGGTGAAAAAATTCACCCAAGGCAGAACGAAAGAGCTAGAAGTTTATCAAATACACCACAAGGGAGCAGTGGGCAAGACAGCAAAGGTGAGACTGTCTCCCGCAAGGAGAAGGTGAGGTGCCACAATGATGGGGTGGAGAGGAAATATGGGGATAAATATGGGGAAATATGGGAATTTTCCCTTTCTTGGCAATCTTAGGAGCTGCGCCTGGTTGTAACTGGTCAGTTAGGGTCAAGGGCTGTTTCAAGGTGGGACACTTAATGAGCCTGTGTGCATTCACTCAGTGCTCACTATGGGCCCTTTTGCCTTGTGCAAGTTTCCATTGCTCAAGCCTAGGGCCTAAAAACAGCCCCGCACCTACTTCTGGCTGACCTTTTCCACCTTCTGTGTGTGTGCTGGTTTTCACTGGCTATGGCGTATGAAAATTAGATGTTTGTGCCTGTTAGAACGTTGCCCAAACTCAAGAATGAAGGGTCCCAGAGTAAGTTCCTGGCACAGAGACGGCGCGAACGCTCTGTAACTGTGGAATGAACCAACATTACAGAATTAATGAGGTCTATTTCTCTAGTGTCTATACTTTGTCAAATTTATGTGGGCTCCCCAGAGGAATTTTCTGCTTCCTTTTTTATTTCAGGTAACTTCTTCATGGTTGGAGATGATTGGTATGTAGCCTTTTTTTTAAAGATTTTATTTATTTATTTGACAGAGAGAGATCACAAGTAGGTGGAGAGGCAGGCAGAGAGAGAGGGGGAAGCAGGCTCCCCGCTGAGCAGAGACCCTGGGATCATGACCTGAGCTGGAGGCAGAGGCTTTAACCCACTGAGCCACCCAGGAGCCCCGGTATGTAGCTTTTAGATGAGTTAGATATTAGTATACTATTTGTAATTCTGGGGATTAAGTTGAGAGGGGGAAACAATGAAAAAAGTTATGGGTTATTATAATAGAAAACAACATTTCCTAAAAATTTGTCATCCTTTCCACAAGCTTAGCTCTGCAGTGTACATCTTTCATTTTTGAAAGCTCCTGTGCTGAGAAATGATGTGGGGAAATACTTCAAATTGTAACATACTTTATAAATGTTAAATAGCTAGCCCTTTGGTCCATTTGAGATCTAAGAGTGTAGATAATCCATTTTTCTTATTTGTTACCATTATCGCACATTCCACCCATTTTTGGATTGCCTGTGCTAATGCTGAAGTATGTGTGACATATTAAGACACATATTGTGTGACAATTAAGACACAGTACTGTCAAGTTACTGGTAGCCCATTAAGACAAAGAAGCTCTGTACGCAGTGTTGATGAGAAGCATGGATGGACACCTATGGTCTGGGCTCTGCTTATAAAGGCATCACACTGAGCTCCATGTGTATGAGTTTACTTATCTGTAAAACAAGGGCTTTCTTTTTAATGAAAAAAATTTTTTTAAATAAACTCTGTGCCATATATGGGGCTTGAACACACAACCCCAAGATCAAGAGTCACATGCTCTTCCAACTGAGTCAGCCAGGCACCCCTGTAAGATAAGGGCTTTAGATGACATGAAATTTAAATTATTCAATGATTTTATGATAGATACCATAAAATGTATGACCCATGAGATTTATATCCTTTCTGTGTGATCAGTGTGATTTCTTTAGCATCTGCCATAGAAACTAGCACACAGTAGATGCTCAGTTGTCTACTGGATGACTCAGTTCACAGAAAACTTACTAAAGAAGTCAGAGCAAGGGGAGTGCATTTTTGGATTGGGTGATCATTGAGGACTTTGTGGAGGAGTTAGTATTTGAAACAGACATCTAAAAAAGATGTTTTCAGGTCACCTGCTTGGCTCAGTCAGTTAGGTGTCTGATTCTTGATCTCAACTCAGGTCTTGATCTCAGTGTTGTGAGTTCAGGTCCCTTTTTGGGCTCCATGCTGGGGGTGCAGTTGAAGGCACTTTGTATCCAAGGAAGGCTATCTGGTGTAGTGGGAAGAATATAGGACTTTGAATCAAGATTTGAGTTCAAATTCAAGCTCCACCACTCATTAGAAGGTGTCCTTGGGCAAGTCACTAAACTTCTCAAAGGCTCAGTTCCTCATGTATAAAATGGGGTTGACGATACCAGTTCCTGGACAGATTGGTAATGAAGATTAGATGACACAGTGCTCAAAAACTTGCAGATCTGAAGGAGTGACAAACGTCATAGAAGCATGGAGTTAGAAAATGAAAATTATGTCTACAGATTTGCAAATATTCTCTGTTGGCATAGGGTACGGTTGCAAAAGAAGTTGGATTCAGGCTGCGTAGAAACACGCATGACGTGGTTAAGAGTGTAGAAGAATCTTCTTTTTCATTCTCATTAAATTCAGTCGTTTTCAGCTGAAGTTTCCTTACCTTTCTGTATATGTTGACAGGGTTTTAAGAGAAAATTCCAAAAACGACTGACCTTCCCCCCACCCCCATCCACTTTTTTTTTTTAATTTAAAAAACCTTTTTTTATTTGAGAGAGAGAGAGTGAGAGAGAGAACATGAGAGAGGTCAGCGGGAGAAGCAGACTCCTCTCTGAGCAGAGACCCCAATGTGGGACTCGATCCCGGGACTCCAGGATCATGACCTGAGCCGAAGACAATTGCTTAACCACCCAGGAACCCGATTTTTTTAATTTTTAATTTTGGCAAAATACATATAACCGGAAATGCACCATCTCAACCATTTTTAAGCATACAGCTGGTAGTAAGTACATTCACATTGTCGCACGCCATCCTTCTCCAGAACTCTTTAATCTTTCCCCCATCCACTTTTATCTGCAATTACTCACAGGTGTTGAATGTGGAATAGGTAGAGTTCAAATAATTAAATGATTCTAGTTCAAATTACTTAAAAAGATAAAAGTATGTAATAGGTGTTTAATGATAGGGGTATTACTTGGTTCAGTTCAGCTCTTATAACCTGAGACTGACTTTGGGAACTAGGAGCACAGTGGTAGTTCTCTGACCAGGACATCTCTTTCTTCAGAGACCACTGCTAGCTGGAATCAGGTGGCTTGTGTTCCCATCAGGACAGTTCTCCAGAAATGTACATGTGCAAATCAATGGTTGATTAATGGTGACTCACTTCAGCTGCTTTTCGATAGCCAAGGTGTCACCATGAAGGAAGGCTGATAGAGGACTTTAAAAGCGGCAAGTCGCCAAACTGTGGAAAGAACCAAGATGCCCTTCAACAGACGAATGGATAAAGAAGATGTGGTCCATATACACTATGGAGTATTATGCCTCCATCAGAAAGGATGAATACCCGACTTTTATAGCAACATGGACGGGACTGGAAGAGATTATGCTGAGTGAAATAAGTCAAGCAGAGAGAGTCAATTATCATATGGTTTCACTTATTTGCGGAGCATAACAAATAACACGGAGGACA